>PNEQ01111006.1:0-14084 GCA_003012365.1 Medauroidea extradentata
TGTGGTAGACTTACAAGTACCTGGTGTCGCTGTGTGGTAGACTTACAAGTACCTGTTGTAGCTGTGGTAGACTTACAAGTACCTAGTGTCGCTATGGTAAACTTACAAGTACCTGGTGTCGCTGTGTGGTAGACTTACAAGTACCTGTTGTCGCTGTGGTAGACTTACAAGTACCTAGTGTCGCTGTGGTAGACTTACAAGTACCTAGTGTCGCTGTGTGGTAGACTTACAAGTACCTAGTGTCGCTGTTGTAGACTTACAAGTACCTAGTGTCGCTGCAGTTTGATAAGTCAGTCATTCATTGTTCATGTTTATATATAGAAATAACGTGTGAAATGCCACACCTTGTCTCCTCAGTGGCTACAATTGTGTCCTAACGCTTACGTACAGCTCAGCTACAAATGAAATTCGGATCAGTCACTGTGTTAGCATGAAGAAGGATTCACTTTAAGTACAGAGGTTCAAGTAGTTGCTAGAGTAGAGTTTTAAACAATCCAGTAATTAGAGAAACCAAGAATTGCTTGCAGGTTCTTTCACATAACCTAACTTAATGTTCAGTAGGGACAAGTCGACGTGACGCAGTCGGGCAGTAGACATAGTAGGTGTATATAGTTGTAGGGCGAGCAGTTAGGTAGGGTCAGACAAGATGGACGTATTGCAAGGGGCTTATCGCGACCAAGTCACGCCAGCCTAGCGAGAGGGAGGGGCGTGTAGATGGCATCGCGTGATGCCGCGCTGCATGACGGGAAGGAAGCAAGCAGCCAGTCCCCACGCACACACACAGCCACAACGACGACAAAATGGCGCCTCGCTGCTCGCTCCTATTGTGAGTCTCTGACACCAGTGCCGCAACTTAGCCGCAGCTTACCCACACAACTAATTTCATCCCTCCCACCCAGTATACATTTACTGATCGTAATTACAGTCTTGGTGATTTCTCAAGAACACAAGACCAGCAAGTTGCGAGTGACTGCACATATTATGCACCAACTTGTTATGTTCCCAGGTGATTGGTATAGTCTTTGAGTACAGGCTTCACTCATTTAACTGTGGCAGTAAGAATTAGTGGCATGAGGTAAGTATGGAGCAGCGCCGCAATGAAAATATGGAGGAAACGGGAGATCCCCGAGTAAACTCGCAGACCAACGCAATTGTCCGTTAAGATTCTCACATGAGAAAATCTGGGGAGCGACTGCATCGGGAATCGAACCCGGATCGTCTTGGTGGGAGGCGAATAGTCTGGCCATTCGCGGCCTAACGCTCGGAACTAGGATACAGCAACACCGCACGCCAGTAGGCGCTTAGGAAAACCTTACTCGATATACTCGATGAAATATACATTACTGTGAAACCTGTGGGATACCTTGTACGAGTTCCGCCCAGATGTGTCCGGAGTGTGTCAGTCAAGGTAAATAAAGTATATATGTCAGTATAGAACTATGCTTAGGAGTGTAGTATATAGCTGGCAACACAAGAGCGCGTAAGTAAACAAGGCGCTTGAGTGCTTGTTGAGCAAAGATGAATTCAAAATAATATAGTAACTTTTGTTGGACGAGAAGACTTGAGGAGTTTATCAAGATAAAGTATTTCAGGAAGTGTATCATTCAGGCATGAAAGAAATTAAGTTATATCATTATTAGACCTTCGGATCTTATAAAAAACTTTCACTTTAAATTTATTTTCATATAGTAATCTTTCGATGAATTCAAAAAAGTACCGGTTGTGTGACCCAGAACTTTCTCTTTGCAGTCCCTTATTTGTATAAACATTGTTGTAGGTTAACTGTATAAATGGTTCGGGATAAAAAGAACACAAAAAATGTAGTATTTTAAAAATTTATCTAGCATTAACCATAGATGTCTTACTGCTTGTATCGTTGCAGCGAATTAATTTTCTTATTTTAATACAACGATACTGAAATAAAGTAAACTGAAATCGACGTAGCTTACTAATATTTTAAAAGATTAACTAACTGTTCCTTTGCGGCTTCGCCCGCGTGTACTATAGAAAATAATAACTAACTTTAAAATACGTATTAGTTGATGGAGTTACTATAGTCTCTGTATATCTTGAAAACAACAAATACAAACAGATTTATCCAGTCCACTTCGCTGAGCGTACTTAATAATTTTATTTCAATAAAGTTACATTTAATTATTTACTCACATACTAATTTCAACTTTATTGGTGTTTTTCACTTTGTGTGAATCTGCTGCATTACGTTATGTTTTCACATGTACTGCATCGACGTTTGTTAATTTAAAATATTAATTTTTACTAATTAATCGGTAATACTATGGGGTAGGTTTTCCAATGGTGGGCGACCATGTATGTGAACCATTAATTTATTTTTTATTTATTCATTTATTTTTGCCTCGTGCAAACTGGAGGCATCTTTCTTAACCAAACACAACTTTTGTGAAAGGAATTTTTTTTAACACCTCGAAGCTGTACTCTCAGTGACGTGAAAAGTGTTTTAAAATGTGACGACAATAATCACCTATGGTGTAAACAAATTTCTTTCCAGATGGACCATTATTTTTTCCACCATCAGTAAATGTTTAGTTCAAGGTAGAGCACAGCCAAATTATCTTTAAAAATTCATAACTTTTAGACGTTTGTGAATCGGATGATACAAGTATGGTTTATTTGGTAGATCTTGGGCCTCTCTATCACCCGCCTCTTTATTGACGTCTACTCCCGGAACATCATTTATGTATATATATATATATATAATATTTCATTTGTTAAAGATGCCATAAATATAATTTTTTACATGTTGAAAAAATCAAAAGAAAAGGGTACTTTTTTGTTCTTCGGCACAATAATACCAATTTAAGTAGGGTTTTGAAATAAAGTGTGTATACAGTTAATACAAACATTAATAACGATGGTACTCAGATGTATGCAGACCATGTTTCTCCAGTAGCCTGCCTAGTCCAGCCGCGTAGGCAGACATCTGTCACTGAGGTGTCCCTCGCTGCCAACCCACCTCTATGAGAGTCTCACTGCTGTCTATCATTTTATGATGTCATATTAATTATACAGGCCTATATCGTTTGATATACTCCACGTTGCAATATCAATACGTACAAATACGAAATATATGCTTATTTCCGCCAATCAGACAGCGAGAAAGTACAGTAAGCTTCAAGGACCGGAGGAGGACCTGGCTAGCTTGTAACGTTGTCTTGCGCCTTGAGCAGTTTATGCACGCTGCTCAGTCAAGCGGGCCACCAATCATAAGATCGAACAAACAGGAGGCCAGGGACCGGGCCATATGCTGCTACGGTAGCATGTTGGACTAGCATTCGAGAGGACCCGGGTTAGATTTCAGGCTCCGGCCATACTGATTGTTTGCAATGGTTCCCTGATATCGCTCCGGGCGAGTGTTGGGATAGTTCCTCTACAAAGGCCTTGGCCTGTCATTGTAACAGGTTGTGTATAACCTCGCTGTCGACTAGACGTTCAGCTTACCTCAGCCAGGGTATCTCACAGTGAGAGGCATACTTTCAACCTGAGAGCTGTAAGACTCTGCACTTCCCTGAGATATGACATTACACCAGTCGCTATAATGAAGTGGCGGCAGAATGCAGGGGCGGGGAAACATGGAGTAACATGAGAAAACCTGCCACACAATGACATCGTCCGCCATGTTTCGCACATGTCCGAGACCAGCCCCGCCGGGATTTGAACCCGCACAGGCACGGTGAGAGTAGAGTCGTCATTGAAACTGTGAGACGTGATAGTTTGGTAGCAGTTGTCATGAAGGCAGATATATAGTGTAGATGTCATGTGGGAGGTGTAGGAGGGCAAGGGTAGTGTAGGGGAGAGCGTGTAATGAAGACACATGGTCGACGACAGTCAATACAGCTAGTATATAGAGGGCGTAGTCCCCTGACTTGCAGTCCCCTGGGTGTCGTCACCAAATACATATAGCACTGTATTCCCCTGACACTAGCAACAGGTCCTTATCTTCGCTGTTCTGTCCCTGTCTGCATACAATAAACTACTTATTGCTGGGCTACACCGTTTAATTGACTTCACTCCTTAACTGACTTTAATATCGCTCCCTTGCGTTCCGACAACACATTATACTGTCAGCCGAGGTTGCTCGCCATTTCTGGGATATTTGTTTGAATGTCCACCGTGCATTACTGTTGGCACACATGGGAAATAAAAAAAAAATGTTTATTATACCGAGTCATCCCCGCTAATGATAGCCAAATATTTTACATTTATTATGCAGAACAACTTGAATACACGGTCGAATGAAGCAAAGAAACTTTCAAGCTATGGTATTTACATTTTGCTAATTTACGTGTCCATTAAATAAAGTAACATTTAATAAATCTCTAGTTCTGCAATAAATTATTGCTTATCATTATGCAAAGGAAGTAAAACAGACGCATTGTTCCTATGTTGTGACTTTTTATAGTTGCTAACACTTTCACAAGTCCATGTTATTTACAATAATTGTTTCGAAATAAATCATGAATTAAAACTTAAAGAAAAATTCCCGTCACACAAAATGGTTCCCTGAAAAGTAAAAAGTAGTTCTTTTTTCAAATAATAGTTGCTGCTCCTTAAATGCGTCGCGCTCCGATAAGTAACCTAGGTATTTAAAATGAACTAAATTGAAACAGAAGAGACCTGGAAGCTACAAAGTCACAGATATAGGAGTCAATGAAAGTAAACAAAGATATGTACGCATAGGCATTGTAGACTTGCCTGACAGGTAGCCACTTGTCTTAAGGTAACCGCCTGCCTAGCCCGCAGAGCTTCGCCAGACGTGTGTGTTTGTTTGAAAGCAGCTGAACATGTGTAAAGAACATTCGACGCGTGTATAGACTACACATTTCGCGTTCTCCACTTATCTTTGAATGGTGTTGTAGCGAGTTGCAACTGGTACATTTTTTAAATAAAATACTTAGCACGTTATTGTTATGATAGTTTTCCAGGTTGCGGTGCGTGGTATCTGTAGAGAGTAGCGAAGTTTCGCCTCACATTGCAGCTGGCATCTTCAGTTTTGAAGTTCAACTCTGCCAATACGGCACGGCTCAAACTCGCAAGTCAAGATAACAATACCAACCATGGCCACGAAAAGTCTGCAAACATATTGTAACAACTTGGCTGTCCTGGGCGCAGACAGGTTCGTTTGGGATGGAGGGGTTAGGTAATTAAATGAATTAATTAAATGTTGTTAATTTAATTACAACATTCTACATTAAGTACACCACACTCGCGATTCACCCTTTTCAAATAAACCCTTACAGATATTATATCAGGTAATCTCCCTAAAAGTATAATAATTTACTACTCCAGTGAATAATTTATAATGTCACTCTCAAATCAGTCCTCCGACCACATCACAACACAGAGCTACAGTTCAACATGTTCGTCCACTCTCACACTTATCTCACCACTCGAAGAGTCACCCTCGTCCACACCTCCGTACCCTTTCCTCGATCTGCTGGTCCCGCCTCGTCCCTCGCTGCCGAGTCCGTCGAGAAGACATTCCAATCACTATGTCTGTGCACGCAGTGGGCCAGTATTTATAGTCACCCGCGTCGACACCCAGAATGTTCTCAGACCTCGCCGACCATGCTGGTTGATGTAAGCTGAATGTTCAAGGTGTTGTGGTAACATTCGGTTATGTCCGAGCTGAATGTTTGTCCCTGATGAATGACAGGTGCCGACCACTTCAAAACACCTGTGACGTCAGCCAGGCGCGAGTGGCCTGTGTCGCCAGGAGCAGGAAGATGGGGGGAGGAGGAGGGGCGCAGTCGGCCGCCTCGTTGCCGGGACTGTTAGTATATAGCAAGGGAGGGGGCGTGACTCATCAGGTCGCTGAGCCCCATGTCGCAGAGAGCGCTGGCTCGTTACAATATTTAATTCTTAACATACTTTATATTTGTTTATCTACGAAAAAAACATAGTCTTCAAACTATTCCTTTCCTCAAAAATGCTAAAAGCAGCTTGTTCAGACTGGAGGCACTTGACTATCACGAAGATAAAAACACGAGGTCGACTTCAGATATGCGTATCGCAAGTAAAACTAAACATGGCCACCTCTTAAACATCTGTATGAAATATAATATCAATAAAGTACTTCATGTCCATTGAGTGGTTTGCATTACATGAGCCGGTCAGCGCCACCTTACCACGCCGTCGAGAATTGTGCGAATGTTGGAAAAGTAAACACAGTTCGAACATAAGAGAACATACTCAGTAAAAACACTGTTTCTAAGCCCTCTGACGTAGCTAGAAACTGCCTTTTCCAAGCTGCCGTAATTACAAAATGTACTAACTGCATGTATGTGGGACTCGGATATAAAACTTGACTGCAGACTTTCCAGCAGTGTAATTATATGGTCACGACTTGACGTAAATGCTCAGTGCTTGGCTCGTTATAGAGATGCGACATTTGTCGCGGTAATCAAGGTCACCCGGAGCTCAGCCTCTGACACACAAACCCGCTCATTCCACGCGGCTATTATTCTCGCGTGTAAACATCTTGGTGCAGACACTTCAAGAAGGTATAGGCACTTGCAATATATATATTTATATGAGCTAACTAATGAACCGACGCTACCAGCACTGAGTGTCTAATAGAGGTGAGCTGTCAGAGAGAATATTGCACGATTTTTCATGACTTGTTTGTATGGGCGTTAGTCTTAGTATCTCTAAGCCTTCAAGGCGAGGCGGTAACCCTTACTGCAGTATCAGCTGAACATATCAACACGTTTAAGATTGTCTGCTCAATGAAACTGGCTTTCATCGTTCACTTGCAAAACAATTACGCCGCTCACGTTTGTGTTTTCATTACATTGCAGTATTTAACAGCCTGACCGCCAAACTTACAGACACGGAGTTGAAATACGTCATCACTGTCATTAATTAACAACTGCTAGGGAAAGGGAAATTTCTCACGTAAGGTCCGCGGTGGCCGAATGGCCGGACCGCTCGCCTCCCGCCAATGCGATCCGGGTTCGATTCCCAGCTGTGTCGGTTCCCGGGTTTCCACATGTGGGAATCGTGTCGGACGATACCGCTGGTCGGCGGGTTTTCTCGTAGTCTTGCTGGGAGGCGAGTGCCCTAGCCACTCGGCCACCGCGGCCCTAGCACAAGAAAATAACAACTGAAAACTTTACAGTGTAGGTAAACTAGCGGGAATATCTCGCTCGCCTAGCACAAAAGTTACAAAAAGTGCAAGTGAATATCATTTTCAGTTATGCTAATCCTAATTTCGAGAATACGAGGAATGTTCAATGAAGTACGCCAAGTTATCCACCTAATAGTCAAGGGATTAGTATAAAAAATCCACAAAATTTGCTTAATATTATTTATTAGGTCCCTACAAGCAAAAGAAGGTCGTTAAAATTTTAATGTAAAGCAATTAGATAGTTTCTGCGGCTACTGTCATTATTTTAATATCAAATTTACAAAATTTTGTTGAACTACAATTTTATTGTATATATATATATATATATATATATATATATATATATATATATATATATATATATATATATATATATATATATATATAGCCTGCAGAGTATTACTACTTAGTTAAATATCTGCAGGCTGGGATGAATGCAGCTCGCACAGCATTGTGGGAAGACTGTGTCTATAGTGTCGGACTGCAAGGGAAGGGAACAAGACGACAGCTAATAGCGTGTGTGTGTGTGTGTGGCTAGGATAGTGCAGTGATTGCATGGAGGGGGGTGGGGGGCCCATCAATAACCCTGCAGGCCGCTCTGGCACAGCGCGTTATTGAAGGCGCTCGCCCCCCGGCCAAGCCACGCAATCTAATACGTCTTGTTCGGCCCATTGTAGCCGTCGGTAAACGACAGTCTGATGTCATTATCCCTCATCATGCGATGAGTAAGTCGCCCTCCGCTCCTACCCCTACCCTCTGTCCCCTCGTGTACGACTGCAGTGTACTCTGGGGTCGTTGCTGTCCACGACATACCTACTGTGCCGCGGTAGCTGAGACTTGTGTCGTCCTGCAAGCTCATCTCTTATGTCCTTAGTCCAAGTGTACAAGTATACGTCGCTTACGTATCAACACTGATGATAAATACACAGGAGAGTACTTGACGACGATGTTAGGGTGTTTGTTGTGACATAACTTGCTCACTGGTAATTAACTAACCTAACTACTTGACAACTGTACTCATCGCTGTGGAACCTCTGATGTAAGTGTTTTTAACTACGCCCAACATTGCAACTGTGAAGACTGTACCGTGGTCATGTTAGCACAGACACGACAGTTTGGCTTGGCTTGTTTCTACACTACATGTGAACTAGCTACAGAAAGTTTGTGCTTCATTGCAACATTAGTACCAGTAATTCGTGCAACCACTTCTAATTGTTGTCATACAAGACTCTACAACTATATTTAATTCCCTCGATGTACTCGCCTTCGACAATTTGGTATCAACGTGATTCACTTGTTTTTGTCAGTCAGAATATGAACACAAGACTGTCGCAGCGAGGGTATGACGTTAGAACTTCGTATATCTTCAGGAGACTACATCGATGCCACACGAGACAACTTCACTTGGAATGTCTGTACATGTGTGTGCATGGTTCTGTGCGTACTGAACCTGGTTGTATTGTTTATTATAAATGTATAGTGTCCGTCCATGAACACAGGTCGTAGGTAGAGGAATACTGGGCGATGTGACAGAGGTCAAGGATGTGGTAATATTCTCCGAGGACTCGGGCTGGATATGACATGCGGTAACTGTCAACTTCTTCATGCCTCTAACATTAAACTAATTTATATACGTACAAGTACAGTGACTAGAAAGTAACACACGCAATAATGCATTGCTACGGGATTTCCTTGAGTTAAAGGTTATCTACCTACAGCTTCCAGCTTCCGTGAGTTACTTACAAATTTGTGAAGAAAGAACAAGTCTCAAGTTGGTCCAGAGTGTTGACGTAAGCCCAGATGACGTTACATTTCTTTCTTCAGTAAGTCAGTTTATAAGAAATACATTTAATAGTTTGGTAAAGTAAACGCTTTCTCCTGACAACCTTCTCAACTATGACACTAGTTACGTATCCATCAGGTGATAACATTGACTTCATCAAAGTCTTGTTTTGATATATTTTATTTTTTCTGTTTGGTAGTTTGATAACGATGCTCAGTTTCACTGACGCTATCAGTTAGTGGCTGTATTAGTTAAACAGCATTTCTGGTAGCAATTAGCGAGATTATTGAGAAAATATGATACGTAATACTTCACTTGTATGTTAACGGCGTGCATAGGTTAGCGTGATCACTGACTCAACGCACTACATTGGGTGGGCACAATTATCTTCGTAGCTAACGCTCGTTATAATGTAATTGTGACGAAGTCACTTCCTTGAACGTGTTTCAAATTCATGATGGCAATGCACGTATTACAAAGAGTTAGTGAGAGAAGAACAGTGGAATTATAAGAGAACGTGAGAAGAACTGGATAGGACACTCACTGAGAAGGAACTGCTTGCTTACAGAAGCTGTGGAAGGACTAGTTTGTGGGAAGAGAGTGAGAGGAAGATGATACAAAATAACAGATGACATCAAAGGAAGCGGTAATTACTTTAAACTGAAGAGAATGGCAGAAAACAGGAGAAATAGGAGAACTGCCGTGTACAAACATGTCTGTAAGCAGAACAGATGATAATTATGAAGCTCGTATACAATTTTTTCTGTCGTGTTATATGAACATTGGTGAAATGTGGAAATTATAATTATTTGTAGATTTGTTGGTTGTGAAGCTAGGTCGTTACAAGTATTTATGTGAACATAACCTACGTAGTAACGTATAGTACATGTTAGATTATATAGACTTGCTGTGGTCTGACGTTGATGTTCTTGTGTTCACAGACCCGTACCAGATGTTTGGTCCAACCAGCAGTCGCCTTGCCAGCTCAGGTAACACAGCACATATGCATGTATCTCGTCTGTTCTTTATTGTAAGGGCCATCTATTATATCGCTTCACACCTCACGCTAGCCTGTAAGTAACTATGGAACATTGGCTATTGTTTAAAGATATGTAACATGTCTGTATTTACCATCAACCATAATGTTCACCTTGACATACGCCTGTGGCCCTGTCACTTTACGACGTAGTAACAATGTTAATGTTATGATAATAATTATGTGTCTCTTCTAGTTCTTCAGAGATATGTAGCGGAACATTTCCTGCCTTAAAATGAGGTTACAAATGTCCGGTTTGGTTGAGTTTGTCTTCGTAACAACTGTCTATGACAAGATCACTTCTAAGAGCTTTGCATTGTACATATGGGAATTTTGGGGGGGGGGGGGGGGTAGTTAAGGGGGGGACTCCATACCTGCGGGGTACCGCGACACAGATGCATGTGTAAACAATGATGTACGTGTAAACATATCTTCAGTTAGTTGGCAACACTGTTCTATGTTGTGCGACACGAAGATATAATAATATAAGGTACTCGTGCACAGACATAACTGAGGAACGTGACAATATTGTTAACTGACATATACACGACTACAACTCCACACATTGTTGGGTAGAGGGCGTTCTCCAGGGTTCTGCCCAAACCAAGCCATGCTAGTTCACAACTGTGTATTGTGCTGTCAGATGTAATTGTTGACACATTATACTCAGACATGTAAATATTATTCGTTATAAGAAACATACTTGTTCACGAGTAAACCAACATGTTTGAAGTTTTACCAGTAGTTCTTGCACCAGGGAGGCTAGAGACTGTCGCAGTTGTACTACAGCTCTACACTCTTATCTAAACTCACCTAAATAACTGTATCTTCAGGCCCTACCTTAACTTAAATCTCACTTCCTAACACTAACTGAACCATAACTAACCTAACGCATCCAAACTAAACTCCCCAAATATATCACTTAACCTAACCGAATCCTACATTTAACATATCCTACCCTAACCTTCTCTAAAATATCCTACTCTCACACAGCATTTTAAACAAAAACAACCTAACCTACCCCAACCTAAACTACCCATGTCAGAACTACCTCTGCCTGAACTACTCCTCCCTAAACTACTATCCAAACTATCTCTACCTGAACTACCTCTACCCGAACTACCTCTACCCGAACTACCTCCACCCGAACTACCTCTACCCGAACTACCTCTACCCGAACTACCTCTACCCGAACTACCTCTACCCGAACTACCTCTACCCGAACTACCTCTACCTGAACTACCTCTACC
Organism: Medauroidea extradentata; assembly: GCA_003012365.1. Taxonomy (NCBI): domain Eukaryota; kingdom Metazoa; phylum Arthropoda; class Insecta; order Phasmatodea; family Phasmatidae; genus Medauroidea; species Medauroidea extradentata. The sequence continues at coordinate 11,235 of PNEQ01111006.1, forward strand.
CGAACTACCTCTACCTGAACTACTTTTATCGAAACTACCCATACCGAAACTACTGTTGCAAAAACTACCGTTACCTGTGTGCCGGTGCGTAGGATAGGTTAATTAATTTTTTTAAAGCAGCCATTAATCGAAGCAGAAAAGAACAGTCCCTGGCAAATAAACATCACAAAATTCCCACCAATAAAAGGTGGTACATTAACAAACACACAGAAACCAGAGGAAGCTGTTGTAAACAAACAATAACAAAGTGGAAGCAATGAACGATTAAATAAATGCTGGGCTACCATACGCAATGAGCAAAGAAAAATAATTATTTTAATAATAATATAGGCTCACTCGCCATAGTAAATCATATACACCAGCGTAAAATATATTGACGTCGATGAATAATCCATTAGTACTGCAATAAATTGTACTGAAAATATTAAACGCCCAAATCTTGCAGGCAAATTAAATGTGAATAGTAATTTGATAGTTCATTATTTATTTTATACAAAAATATTAAAACAATTAATGCCCATTCAATGGGCTAAATAAATACTGTAAGTCCAAATTAATGACGTAATAAATTAATAAACTCATTATTATAGTTAAATTGGATGCATCCGTCAGGCCTTATAAAATGTTATATAGTTATTAAAATTATAATTAATTTTGAAAACCGTACAAATAATTACAAAAAAAAAGATAGTGTGACAGCTGGTGAATTATAGATTCAAAAAAATACTAATTTAGTTGCGACTGCTCAAAGTCCCGCAGTAGAAGAGTACAGCACGCTGGGATGACTTCATATTCCTCAGGTACGGCGGCGAAACAAAGAAGGAGAAAAGCCGAAGAAACGGCCCCAAAATAGGCCAAAATGACTGGACATCTGTAGCTGAGACTACAGGTCAGCTCCTGAGTATTCAGAGACGCGAATAGGCCATCACGTGAATACGCCAAGACATGGATAGGGCGGATCGAGAACCCTCACTACACATAAATTACCAAAAAATTAAAGTAGATGAAATTTAAATAGAGCATAATACCTCTCGTAGAAAAATTACTCACCAGACGAGGGCGAAGAGATCACTTGACATAATTACAGATGAAACAACCACAATAACGATATTAAAAAATCATGCAGCACTACAGTTTTTTTACTACATCAAAATATGATTGTTGATACATTATATAAAGTAAATAATGACAACTCAAGTGCCAAGATCTGCCAAAAAGGCAGGAACACCAAACACACTCATCTTGACGATACGGTGGTTGACGGCAAAGTGTTAAGAAAAGCAACAGAAGAAGCTGCAGAACCGTTGAACAAAATGGCATCGACAATGATCAGCAACAGTAGTACCAACATCGGCAAAGTGCACATTGAAGCACAGTAACATGCGACAACCACGTGATCAGAATCGCTCAACTGAAGAGAAATCACGTGGTGAAATACAGAAATCACGCACTGCAACGACAACAGCACGTGGCAAGAAGACGGAGGTACGACATAACAACTGCCAGAGGAATGTAAAGCTCAGCAGCTACTGTCCTGCTCAGAAAACACACTGTAGCACGACTAGGGTCGGCTCGAGAATGTAACATAAAATTATAGCCGTAATTGAAAGTGAACATTCTGAAATATCATTAATACATTTAAATTACTCAATAACTGTTTTAATATAAATTACACAAGTTAATAACAATGTAAAAAAATTTGCCCGCATTTAGGAAACATAAATTTAAAAAAATTAATATGTATATTATTTAAGTCGTGTCGTATTTTATATGGTACACCTGAACTGCACCTACCTGAACTACCCCTACCTGAATTACCTCTACCTGAACTACCACTACCTAAACTGTCACTACCTAAACATCACTACCAAACTACCCCTGCCTAAACTACCTCTACCTGAACTACCCCTTCCAGAAAAGCTGTTACCTAAACTACCCATATGTAAACTACCTGTACCAAAACTAACCCTACCAAAACCACCCCTATCTAAATAATTACTACCTAAACTACCTCTACTTAAGCTACCCGTACCTAAGTTATCACTACCTAAACTATCACTACCTAAAGTACCCCTTCCTAACATGCCCTCACATAACCTACACAAACCAAATCTACCCCAACTTAATTTACTCCCCTAATGTAATCTAACTTCAACTCCACAAACTAAATTACGCTGGCCAAATCTGACCTACCCTAGTCAAACCTAACCCACCTTATTAAAATTGAACCTAACCTAACCTTATGTAACATGTTCCATAACATTACCCTAACACAGCGAAACATAGAATTAAATAATCAAACCTAATACAATCGTACCTATCCCAACCGAGTCGAACCTAACCTAACTTAAACTACATAGCTCAGCCCTATGTAACCTAACCTAACCCATCCCAGAGTAAAATATCTCAATCCAACTCAGCACAAACCATCTTAACTCAACCCAACCTAATACAATTCACTCCAATCCAAACTGAATTAACACAAAATAACCCAACCTAAACAAACCCAAACCAACTCAGCTCATACCTAACTCAACCCAACTAACCCATCATAACTCAACCGAACACATATGTATATCATCCGATCTGACCTAAAATGACCTACCCCAAAATAGCCTAATTATACCCAGCTCCATGTAACCCAGCCCAACTGAACTTTACTCAGACCGATGTAACCCGAACCAACCTAACCTAACATAACCCGACCTAAACCAACCTGACCCAACCCAAACTGAATTAACATAATAATACTCAACCAAACTAACCCAATTCAACTCAACCCCACCTAAGTCAACCCCACCTAACTCAACCCCACCTAACTCAACCCCACCTAACTCAACCCCACCTAAC
>PNEQ01111007.1:0-34340 GCA_003012365.1 Medauroidea extradentata
ATTATGGCTTAGCTATAGGTACACTTAGGGAGGTAGACATGGCCCCAATTGCGGCCATGTCTGCCCAATCCCTCTCTGCCGCGATGCATGCCTCCTCTGCATGAGACTTCCCCCTTGTAGGCGTATGGGGCTCAGCCCTGAGACGCACTTAGTCCCGCTCCTTCCCCGGGCCTCACACATAACTTAGTAGTTAGGGTAGATTAGGAAAAAAAAAAATTGCCAGATCAACAGTCTAGGGCTCGGGCCTCCTCCCTGAGCAAGTCTAGACAGTTCCCCCAACCTCGGAAGGGTTGCTTCCTAAGAAGGGAGCCTAAGTCCGCCCCCCTACCTGTTCACCACTAACTATCTTCCGTGGGGTGCTTCCTGAGAAGGGAGCCTAAGCCTGGTTCTACCATAATCTTGTGCCGAAAGCGCAGTTCATTAAGGAGATGAACCCTAGCCGCACGAGCAGTATAACGGAACGCACCCTACCGTGAGTTGCTAACTATTCGCCACAAGGCACATATCTATGACCGCCGGATGCGGAAGTTTAGTCAAGTCTATGAGAAGTTCCGGGGCTCTGTTGTATACGTGACAACGCGTCGAGCATAGTGTAAATCAGTAGTGTATAAAGACCTGTGTGTAAAGCCGAATTGTATTAACAAGTGAAAGAAGCCATATTGTATTGACCAGTGTAAAAACAGTGATTGAGTAACAATATATACAGTTCAAACACATTTTCTTAGTTTCATTTCTGAAGTAAGGTACTCATGTCTGATACAGAGTGTTTGATAATTAATATCTCACCAGAGGAGAGAGCAGTAAATGAAGGCCACAGCTAAGTGCCAACATGCAGTTACAAGACAAAGTGAAATACCTGTGGGAATAATCCCACCACCCCAAAAAGCAACAGGGAAATCTGTAACTCTCCCAGAACTTTGCCGTCGCTACAAAGACACTAATAATCAACCACCCAAGTGCAAATGCAATAATTTCAGTACCATACTCAGAGATTTGTACCGCCATCAGCTGCCAATTAATCAGCCCTATAAAGTCGCCAGAAAAACCGGCACCTTTGCCGCACCCCCGCATCCAGCAACTGAAGAGGGAAGCCGACTTTGAGCCGAAGCCTCTATAGGACAGAAAATGCCGCCTCCTGAGGGAGCTCTTTTGAAAGATGAGTGGTTAACACGCCGGGGAGTGGTTAACACGCCTGGGATTGGTTAACACGCCATTCATGAAAAGTGAGAATTTTCCCGCTCTGCTGTAGAGACTCTCCTCGGGACATCTTGTAGAAGTACAGATCCCCCGGGTAGGGCTGTGCGACATCCAAAATTTTATATCGACATTCGACATGAACCAGATGTCGATAAAAGTTCTACATGTCGATTTCGACACCATGTCGACTTTGACACCATGTCGACTTCGACACCATGTCGATTTCGACATCATGTCAATTTCGACATTGTGGTAATTTCGACACAATTTTGATTATTTCCCCGCGTGTCGAACAAATAAATATTGCCATACGTTTTATTATATCTACAGCCCTACCATGTTACTTCGTAAATTGATATTAGTATTTCGGATAACGAACAAATCATTGAAGCTGGAATGTATGTGTTAAAAATGTTACTCAGGAAAGCATTATATTCATATTCAGTTTATCAAGCCTATAAACTGCATGTTGATGTGCGACACTGCGAGGTGCGACCGTTTGCTTTGCTGACGTTAGGATAGTATTATATGCGACAGGATGTTCAGCTTTAATCGTCGTGTTGCTCCCATTGTGTTGTGGTAGTAGCCACGAGACAATAACACATAATCTGGCAACTGTAAAAGGGGGAGTGGATTAATAATTTGGCTTCAATATGTGAATAATTTAGTTTTCATTAAATGCTAACGATCCTATGTTTACATTCTTGTCTTCATATTGGCGGCTGGTGATAGTATTTTTTTGTAACTATGCCACCCCAAAGCACTTAATACATTAAAAAAGCAATAAACCATACATTGTAAAATAAATTTGTGTGCTGCATCACAGTCTTCATGGAAGTACAGGTAATTTTAAACTAGTCATACCCATGTGTTTTTTACAGTGTATTGTGGTAAACGTACAGTAAATACAAGTAAAATAACAAAACCACAGTAGATGTATTTTTACACGCTGTTGTGTAACATAACCCGTACTGTAAGGGTAAAAGAAAATTAGAATTATTTTGCTTTCGCGGTTGTGGCAAGAATGTTACCGATAAATAAGTTTTATTTTCTAAATATCAGTTTAGCAATTAGTTTCGAGCGCATAAATTAGTTTAGCCAATGAATTTTTATATTTCGACAATGTGTATATTTTCAACATTCATTTTAAACGATTGAAAATGTTTCTAGTCTTAGAGAATTCCAACCCATGACCTTCAGACTATCAGCTCAGCATTAAAACCACAAGAACACAAGTATTCGATACACATTTAATTTTGTAACTTCAGCGGTAGAATTTCATCGATAGAATACATGAACAACTTATGTAATAGGATATTTTAGACTAATTGGAAATATTTTGACATACTGTACACCAATTACCAAGTTTTATTCCAATCTACGCGTATATCTGCTGAATTATATTTTACAAGTAACCATAATATAGTACGTCATTGTATGCGACGATCTAGTTTTCAAAACCAAGTCATACAGACAACCAAATGAAAAACAAGTTTATGCACATAAAATATTTGGAATAGGTTTCTTCAAATAAATGATACACAAACTTCATTAATGAAGTGGCAGTTGTGACTACTTGAAAATATTATTCAAGAATTCAGTTAGGCCTACAACTAAATCACAAACCCTTTTAAGCTTGAAGTTTAATCTGCATATTAATATTTGCATAGACAATTCACAATTGAAGAGATTTATAATGAATTAATAATTGTGTTCGAGATTCTTATACTATAAAGAAACAAAATTTGCATTACACAGAATAGGAAATATTTGCATTGCATATTAAATGACGCAGATGGATTGTTAAAAAAATTATTGCATGCATAGCATAGTAAAATTTTGACATTAAAAGCCGACTTATATAAACACGAGGGCTGACTATGCACTTTTGTGTATAAATGCATATGTTTATGTGAAAGGGTTCATCCATTTACCGTGGTTTACTCAAATCTACAATACAAGAATTAGTGTAATAGTTTTTAATTTCACTCGGTATAAACTTTTAAAAACTTTACGGACCAAACATGAAACTTCACTATTAATTTATACGTAAAAAAACTATTTTTGTTTAAGTTATTAGTAAAAATTCATGACAATCATTATAAAATTGTATGTTGAAATACGTATTTTTGCAATGATAACGATGTGTTGATACAATGACAGTACAGTAATAAAACCAAAAATTACTAGTAATGTAACTTAATTTCTTTATATGTTTATTTGAAAGTGTAATTTAACAAAAAATTTCTGGTAAATATGTATGTACGTCTGTGTAGTTTAAAGTCGAGTTTATTGTAATCTTTGGATTTCTAAATTCAGTATTTGTCAACGTGACTACATGTACAAATTTGTAAAATTATCAAACATTTGTACATGTAAATATTCACTATTTTTACAGCGTAGCATGTAACGCTTAGTTGTTATAAATAAGTTTACTTGTTAAAGTAAGCATTTAATTCCAAACTACTAAAAGCATTTGCGTTTATCTATCGAAAGAGCATACACTTCAGAAACAGAAAACGTCTGAATGGTAGTTTCGTTATACCACATTTAATACAAACATAATAATACCCTAAAATGGCAAAACACACTTTTTTTCTATCTACTTTTCTCTGTACAGATTAGCATGTTATTTATTACTACGAAAAACATTATTTTATTACCTGTATACATAAAATGAAGTGTCCCATGCACTCATTCACGCACTCATCAACACACAGCCCTAACTACTAGACCTTAAAACATGAATATTTGTGGGTGGTTTCCCCTTATCTTGTATGCAGCCATTAATAAGGGATTTTTCGAAATTCGATAAGTTAAGTGGTAAAAAGGGGTGGAATCCGTTTTCAGCGAATCCCAGACATCTCAATATGAAGAGCTACCATTACTTTATTTACTTCAAAATATTGTCTAAAGAAATTTTTATTGACAGATTTTTCGTTTTTTTTTTTAAATTCGGAAATTAAGGGGTGAAAAATCATTAAATGTGTTTTAATCAATTTTGGATTCCTCTTAAACCAGTTGAGATATCAATTATCAAGGTGATTTTCACTTCAAAATTACGCTTGTATAAATACCTCAAAACCATTTTCAGACGTTTAAGAAATTCAAACTCAAAAGCTGTTTAAAAAATTAAAGTATGTTTGCCATTAATCTTCCGTATCTACTAAACCTAGTCAGATATCGAGGTGGATTTCGCTTTAAAATAAAGCTTACTTAAATATCTAAATATTAACTCAAGATTTTTTCTAAATTCGAATTTAAAAACCGTTTAAAAATAATACTTGTTTCCCCTAAATGATCCGAGTCTCCTTAAGCAGTTTTGTTTTAAAATGAAGCATACGTAAATATCTAAAAATCAAAATCAGAATTTTTTGGGTGCAAAAGAAGGAAAATGTTACTGAGCTATCAAAGAGTCTTTTTCTATTTTAAGAATAAAATGAAGTTGTCAATTTTAAGAAAACTAGTAGCCGGCAAAACCGTGACCGTGCAGTTAGTATGAACATCAAATATTAACATTACCCATGACCAGTAGGTATTTTACTACTATACCAAATTTATGAGGGTAAATTTCATTTGTACTTGCAAACCTATTTTAAGCTTATAGTGCGAACTGCTTGATTTAAATTTTACAAGCAGTCATAAATCTTATGCAATTTATTAATTTACTATTACAGGTCTAAGAGAAGGCAAAAACCAAAATGCTGGTATTAAATTCGAATTTAAAAACCGTTTAAAAATAATACTTGTTTCCCCTAAATGATCCGAGTCTCCTTAAGCAGTTTTGTTTTAAAATGAAGCATACGTAAATATCTAAAAATCAAAATCAGAATTTTTTGGGTGCGAAAGAAGGAAAATGTTACTGAGCTATCAAAGAGTCAAGTCAATATGACCTAGGAGAAATAATTCAACCACCACCTCGGAGTATTAACGTCGTATCTTGTTAAGTTCTTAAAGATTGTTAATTGGGTAGTTCACTAAACTCTTGTTGTAATTTGTAATTTTTAATTCGTGGTAAATGCTTCTTTTGCATAATTTTCAAGGCTAATTATTGTTCCATTGGTGATTTTAATGATTGCATAATTGTTGTTATCCCGTGTATTTTATATGCATTTTGATTGAGAGTAAACAAATATTTAAAATTAACTATTTCATTTTTAACTGATAAAGAGTTCCATCCCAACTGAGGTCAGAAACGTGTAATTTGATTTCATGCAACAGTATGTTCCAGTTGCTCGCTATCACATACGTACCACGTGTATAATTTTCTTTAGAGAAACTGTTTGTATCGAATGCATTGCGTGTGTTAATTACCGTATACGGCGGTTGACTTATCTTTTGCAGAAAGCTCAGCGACGGTGTATCAGACGTCTCAAATATCATAAACATTTGGCCGGATGTGATACAGTCCAGGGGCAATGTAATTTAATTTTCTACTGATAAAACAAAGATTATTATGAAAGAGTATCCCACTGGAATTACTTTTATCTGCGCACGTTTAGTGACATCTGACTAAAGCCAGAGCCGACACAAGGCTCAAAATAGATCGAATAACAGTTGGGGGTGTCACACTTTCATTCCGTTATGTTTTCAAATATTGATTCAATTAGAGTTGCGGCAAAGATGTTTTGGTCCAATTTTGTTCATCTAGGTTACTATAAAGTTTTATATTGCAACTAAAAAAAATTTTTGAAAACATAAAAAAAATTTTTTTTCTTACCTGCTACACACCTGTATAAAAAGGAAAGCTGCCCAAATGAGGGAAAAATAAAATACATCTGGATATTGCTGAGTTCCGCTTGGAGGGGTTTTACTGCATTAAGAACTGTGTCTTATTTTCTTTTTTGTTTGAAAATTCCATAATGTATTTAATTTTAAAAAGTGTGCGAAGTAGGGTACGCACAAGTTAGACACAGCTTCCCTCTATTTCGTTTGGTTTACCAAAACACTTGAAATAAAATAATTGCAGACAACGCCACGACAGTGATTATCATAATATGATACACAGTTACGTATTAGGTAATGTGTCTTCCTTCTTTTTCTATTTTAAGAATAAAATGAAGTTGTCAATTTTAAGAAAACTAGTAGCCGGCAAAACCGTGACCGTGCAGTTAGTATGAACATCAAATATTAACATTACCCATGACCAGTAGGTATTTTACTACTATACGAAATTTGTGAGGGTAAATTTCATTTGTACTTGCAAACCTATTTTAAGCGTATAGTGCGAACTGCTTGATTTAAATTTTACAAGCAGTCATAAATCTTATGCAATTTATTAATTTACTGTTACAGGTCTAAGAGAAGGCAAAAACCAAAATGCTGGTATTAAAGTACAGTTATAAAATTTACTCAAACTGAAAGAAAGGGAGTCTCAAATGTTCACTTTCACTTCACATTACATTTTATAAGCTAAAAATGAAACATAACATGTGCACAGTTAGCAGCCTTAAAATTAGCAAGTAGCTCGCAGGTTTTTGTTCCTTTTCGCTTGAAACACTAACAAAACTAACTATTTTAGCTTGCTTACAGCATGAATTTAAAAAAAAACTACGTAGTTTCATGTATATTCTTATAATATAAATAATCTGCCAGAAAAGCAAAATAAAAAAACTATTTTTAATAACATATTTTCAGTTCAGTTGAAATACCTTACAGATGGACCAGGTTCTTGTGAAATGGTGAAATCTGTGTCCTCGTTTCTACGATTACATGAAATTTGAAATAAACTAAGCAGATGTTTCAATTTGAGATGCGATCTCATGCTGGCAGTATTCCCCTCAAGGCGGCCGCCTATCTCACGCTTCAAATGCATTGCAGTGTGTCTATAAACAGGATTTTTCTACGAAGTATTCCGCATGTGCTCACTGTACTAACATACGAAAAGACAACAAACACCAGACAAGGTCGGGACCTCATTATTAAGACACCATGCTTATTAAAAACACTGTTTCTAAGCTCTCCAACATGGGTAAAAACGCGCTTTTCAGACGTCCGTATTTCAAAATGTACGAACCGCATGTATGTGAAACTCAGATTGCGACCTGCACTGAACTTAGTTGCTCGTAATGGCGTCGCGGCATTTGATGCGCGCTTCAAGGTCAACCTTACAAATCCGTAGTTTTTCAGCTTCTAATACGTGGGTGGTCGGTGCCCTTAATGCAGTTGATAACATGTCTACACTATATACACTTGGTCTTTTGATATTTTAAATATTATGATAAAGTTCTAATACGGACTCCCGCCGGTAGTGGTAGACTCGTGTATGATCTCACAATCATTTACATCAACACAAACAACGTTCGTCTCATGACTTTCATCCGTCATGACGATATGAACGTCACAGAAAATAGTTGAACTTTCAATCAAAATTATGCTATAAGTTAGTGGTACAACGCTGAATTAAACCGAACGTAGCTCATTACACGCGACGCGAAGACAAAGATGAAACTGAAGCAAGAGACAGCGAACACGTGGACTGGACTGGACCCGCCTTACTTCAATTAGGAAAAATGTGTGGGCTACCTTCTTGGCGTCAGTTCCCAGGCCACAGCCCACGCGTGTGTGAAAGCAGAAAGAGGTAAATAAAATAATATGATGACTTAGCGAGTCGTATCCTATCACACGCATATGCACAGAAAGCCAATACCCAACGACATATGTCGATTTCGACATATACGCCGGCCTCGACACGTGCATCGACCTCGACACATGTCGACTTCGACACGTATCGACATCGACATATCGAAAATATTATCAGATAAATGTCGAAACATGTTGATGTCGACTTCGACATATCGCACACCCCTACCCCCGGGTCGTTGCGAAATGCGAAGAAATCGCAAGCCAGGCGGTAGACAAGTTCTGCAGAGTTTAGTTTGGTTGTTGAAATAGAAATAGTCCACAGCAGCTGGAATCCCTCCGCTACTACGTAACACGACCATTTCCCGTTGCTCAGTCTCGAAATTATGAACTTTTCTCCAAAACAGGTGACTTAGAAAGTCTTGAAACGGAAAAACTTGAAAAGAATGGTCTGAATTTAAGTTTTATTGAACGTCGCATTTCGTGAAGGTACATTTTCTTACACCACACAACTGCCAGCTTCCAGCAACCGCTCTTTTGAGGAAAAGTCTCATTAACAAAACTGAAGCTGGTTACCAAACATAATTTAAGAAAGTCCGAGAAACCACATCGATACAACCATTACATTAAATTGTTTAGGGGGTTAAAAACCACCCCGCACCCTACGGCCACGTACGCAAGAAAGAAAAATTTAGTAGAATAGAATTATTGTCCGAAAGTAATTACACATTATTTAAAATAGAGAGTTCCGGCCACTGCTGCCTCTCGCGCACTGTACATTTTCACGCTCTATTACATTTATATAGTATTTCAGGCCGCAGTCCCGCGGACGTCCGTCTTCTCCGGAGTCGCGACTTTTTCTCTCACTCGAAGAAGGAGGCAGGCTTGCAGGAAAAAGTATCGAGGTCACTGCGCACTTCACCGCGATTGGCTGGCTCCGAGCATGTGACATCGGTACTTCCCCTGTCTGTGTGCTACACCCAACACGACTAACAAAAACCAGGCCACAAAACATTGCCATATATATAAGCACAAAAATTGAAAACTCAAGGGCGAGCACACATCACCTAACCGTAGCCAAATATGGGCATAAAATTCGCACGGAGCACAACAAGGACAAAGCTGTGCCTCCTCCACCTGGCCCTCTGGCCATAGCTATTACCATTATACCCTAACTTGAAATTAAATAATTACACAATAAAATACCACAAACTTTTCTCCACAAGAACAGTTACCTTTAGCTATTATTATTAAATTAAAATACAAAAATTGTAATTTAAAGCAAAAGAAAATAATATATATAAGTGGAACCCTGCAATGTTACAATCTAGCAGCCTCCCCACCCCTTCAGGGAACCCTCATGCTCAAGCCTTATTTCAACCCTGAAGGGAAACATAAATTCAACCCAGAGTGGTGACAAATTTTTGTCTCGAGGCGCCCAACATGGGGCCTAAGAACGAAGCAGTGACTTCAAGCAGGAGAAGTTACCTGTAAAAGCCACCCCCTGAGAAGCCCATTCGAGTTTGAAGTCATCTCTCATCTATTTTATATATATATATATATATATAAACTTTGTAGCGCCTAGAAACCCCAAGATGGACGACGAGGAGACGAACGACATACCGGCGGCTCATTGCGCCCTCAGTACATTCACCCGCAGAGGAATTTACCTCAACGCATGCGCACATTGCGCCCAAGAGTATCACCATACCTGTTTAGGGTGGGATGACACTCCGAAGAATACAGAAGGACTGGAATACCGATGTGCTGACTGTAAGTAGAAACAACTCCACTGCACCCAACCACAGTGCCTCGGCACAGGCAACTACCAGATCCAGTGCATCACCTGCCCCATGGTCTACCATTACGCCTGCCTAGGATGGCTGGACGAGTCCCGTGACTTTCAAGGGCTCTCATTCCGCTGCCATGTGTACAATATAACAGCGACAGAGGCCCAACCTGAGACCAGCCTAGCAGAAGCAAGCACCACACGAGAGAGGCAAACCAGAGCGCCTCCTTTGCCACAGTTCTCTGGCAAACCCCACGAGAATCTATTCTCCTTTCTTTAAGAGTGTGAGGAGGAACTACGCCAGAACCACATCTCTCAGAAGCACTGGGTGCCACGAGTTCGCCTCCAGCTCCTGTTGGGACAAGTATGGCAAGTATGTTGCCACCTGGACCCAGCTCAAGGACAGATTAAAAGCCAGATTCACAGTCACCAAGGTGATGACTCGGCTGACCCGTGACCTCTACAGCATCAACCAGCGAGCCGATGAAGATGCAGAAGTGTTCATTCGCAAAAAGGCCCAAATGTAGACCGTGTACATCCCGAGGGAAGAGAAAAAGCTTGTGCCTCTATCACCATACAGAAGCTTCAACCCACTCAGAGGTCATTCCTGAGGAAACCTTTGCCCATCACCCTTGAAGAGTTAACTGAGAGGACCAAAGCTTTGGAGCTCGACTGACCAGGGCCAAGACCTTCCAGCAGTACAGAACTGCCGCCAAGAGCTCCGAACCCGAGGCCCAATCCAGAAAAATCGAAGCCAGCACCTAGACCAACACCACCGAAATGTTGGCAGTGCCCTGCAAGACACTTCCATGTAGACTGTGATGTCTACAAAGCCAAGCAAGCCAGCTACTGACCTACCAGGATCCAAAAGACCCAGGACCTCCGGCGGGAAACTCCATGGCCGGGAACAGGAACAGACCTGCCAGCCTGGCCCACAACAAATGGTCTACGGCGTGTAGGCCCCCAGCGACCAGCAACTAGTCCGGCTTCCCCAAATATGGATCAGCGTGGACCAGCAAGAAATCCTCGTCACCCTGGACACTGCGGCTAACTTCATAAGGACACAGTCCTTACCCCTGAAGAGACAGAACACGGTGACGCCCACGACGCAGACAGCCCAGCTGGCTCGAAGCCAGACCTTTGTTCCATTGGACGGGGAAGCTACCATACAACTAACCACGTCTGCAGGGACTACCGACACCGTCTTCCTGGTCACACCCGAATTGGACGAAGAAATGATACTGGGACAACCCTGGCTCCAAGATATGCAGTGCATTATCGACTGCAGCCAACGCCAGCTACACCTGGGAACCAAGTCACGGCATACCTTGCACTGGGACACGCCACCGCTAGAGATGCCAACCCAGGTCATCCACCCACAAGACATACACTCCCAGTTGCCAGAATACGACCAGAGCCAACTCCTCCAGCTGCTCAACCAGCACACAGCAGCATTCCAGACTGGAGGACTCCTCTGACAGACCCAGATTTGTGACCATGACATTCAGTTCGCCAAACAGCGCCCTATCTACTGCAAGCCCAGCATCCCGTCAGAGAAGAAGATGGAAATCCTCCGAGACCAGGTCTCCAACATGAGGCATCAGACTCACCCTATAACTCTCGCATTGTGCTACTGCAGAAGAAGGTCGGAGATACATGTTTGTGCGTGGATTACTCGCCTCTCAACCAGATAACTCTGCCTGTCGCCCCTCCAGCAATCAACGTCACCAACATACTCAGGAGCTTGGGAGAGGCCAGGATCTTCTCCACTATCGACATGCAGAGTGGTTATTGGCAGGTGCCAGTGAAACCAGAAGCCCGGAAGTACACCGCCTTCACGACCCCTGATGGAGAACAGTTCCAGTTCAGAGCGATGCCCTTTGGACTAAAGAACACCCCAGCAACCTACCAGAAGATTAAGAACTGCACTGTGTTAGCTGGCTACCTTGGAAGATTCTGCATAGCCTACCTCGACGACATTATCATCTTCTCTCAAGATTGGCAACAGCACAGGCAGCATCTCCACCAAGTCCTGGAACGTCTTCGCCTCCATGGACTCACTGCCCGACTAGACAAATGTCACTTTGGTAAGACCATGGTGGAATACCTGGGACATGTGGTCACTCCCAACGGGAATCAACCCCAAGTCTGCAAGGTTCGGCAACTCCTGGAGGCAGACACCCCGTGGAATCTGAAGCAGCTGTGCCAGTTTCTCGAACTCTGCAATTGGCTGAGAGACTACACCCAGGACATCTCCCGCTACATGGAACCCCACACCCGCCTGCTGTCACCAAACAGAAACACTGGAAGTGGGGAGCAGCAGAAGACGCAGCCTTCCAAGAACTGAAGCAGCAATACCACAGCCTACCGATGCTCTACAGACCAGACCACAAATCACCCATCATCCTGCAGACAGATGCCAGCCAGGTCGGAATAGGAGCTGTGGTGTACCAGGAAACTCCAGATAAGGAGAAGTGGGTCATCGGATTCGCCAGTACTCGGCTCAGCCCAACAGAAAGAAAATACGACACCCATAAGCAAGAGTGCCTCGGCATAGTCTGGGCCATCTGCAATTACCAATACCTCCTGGAAGATAGACAGTTCCTCTTACGCACTGACAACCAAGCCCTCAAGTGGCTGCACTCTACCAGTGCCAAGAAGTCCAAATCAGCAAGGTGGATACTTCTGCTCCAAGAATTCTCCTTCGAGATAGAACACTGTCCAGGAAGAGAAAACCTCCTAACTGATGCCCTCTCCAGAGCACCAGAGGACACCTGCGAGACCACCACACTTCACCAGTGGGAAAATACTCTGCCGCAGAGCCCGCAACTCAACCACCAAACCCCCTAACACAGGAGTTGAAGAAGATAGCCTTCACCAACGACTTGGAGAAGTTCCTCAAAGAGAAGCAAGACGACCCCGAGATCAGGCATCTCTTAGCCAACCACCCAACTCGATACAAAGAGGAGCAAGGATATCTTTGGTTCCTGCCCAGCCCTACGAGGGGATGGAAGATATGGGTACCACACTCGCTGAGACCGTTGCTGTGCAGTTCCTTCCACGATCATCCACTAGCTGGACACCCCGGAGCAGCCGAGACCCTGCGCCAGACACACCAGAGATATGCTTGGACAGGCAACAGCAGGGATATTCCTGCCTATGTCGCCCAGTGTCAAGCCTGTGCCACGCTCAAACCCAGCAGAACCTTCAAGCCTAGTGGGACGACTCGCCGACCCACCACACCATGGGAACAGATAGCCTTGGACCTAATGGGACCTTACCCCAGGAGCACCACAGGGAAACGGTTCTTCCTGGTGGTAACCGATCATTTCTCTTTCTAGGTGGAAGCCTTTCCATTAGCCAGCACCGAAGCCCATGTCATCATCTCCAAGTTGCAAAACATGAAGTCTTCCCACAATGGGGGTAGCCGAGTGTGTCCTCGCGGACAATGGCCCGCAATTCGCCTGCCGACAATGGACTGCAGCCAGTACCAAGTGCGAGACCGAAGTATGGACCACTCCTATCTACCACCCCCAGGCCAACCCTACAGAGAGATGAAATCAGGAGCTAAAGAAGGGCCTAAGATTCCACACACAAAGGGGATCACTAACAGTGGGACAAAGCTCTGCCGACAGTCCTGTATGCCCTACGCACCCATACTAATGAAGCTCTACAAGCCACACCAAGTGAACTTCTCCTAGGCTAAAACCTGCACTACCCTCAAAGCATCTTCAGCCCAAGAGATCCAGGTACTCGCAAAGGAACGGACCACCACAGCAGCGCAGCACCAAGTCAAGTACATTCAGAAGAAGTACCCACAGCCCAACCTGGATTCCCCGAGTCACATCTTCGATGAAGGACAGCAAGCAAGTCTTCCTGAGGACCAGGCAGTTTTCTAGACGCCAACACCAATTCCATGCCAGGCTCGCTCCCAAGTGGGAGGGCCCACACACTGTCGTCAAGCGACAGGGCCATGTCTATTGGATAGAGGGCCCCGACAGAGCAATCAAGAGAGTTCACCGCTCCAGCCTCAAGCACCATGCGGAGATGTTCCTGCACGACCCAATGCCGCGATGCCGGCCAGCCAACCCTCCACCATCGGGAGATACATGGGGAGACCCCACCTTCTCCAGAGCGAAGCCACCACTCCGCCAGAGGAGATAACCGACATGGGAAGAAGAGCTACAACACATGCCCGCGACAACAGTGGCGATAGACATAAGCAGCAGCTACACATCTTTCCTAGTTGCCCAAGCACCGGACACACCACCACCAAGGAGGCAACTGCCTCACCAGAGGGAACCACCCTCCACCCCATGCTCATCAGGAGCAAAGACTCAAGCGAGCCTACCCCACAACCTGCACCTCCACACCCAAGTAACCAAGGAGACAGTAGACCAACATGCCAAAGAGATCCTGGCACCACCAGCCTCAGCGTGCAACCCCCCAGGAGCAGCATCGCTCCATCCTCCAGAGGACCACCACCGCCGTCATGTATAGCAACCAGAGACCAATCAATGGCCCCCATCCAGAGGAGCACCAACCCAGCCAACGCCATTAAGATAAGCAGGAGCCATCATGAACCTGGCCAGGCTACCACCATGAAGCTGCCTACAGGAAAGGCACCCACCCAGTAGCCAACCAGGGCCACTGTCAGGCCATGGGCCCTGGCCTCTCGAGAACTTGGTCCCAGAGAGTGCCAGGCCTTGTGGCACACATGCAGAGGCGACCCAGCCCGACAACGAGGAAGGTACCACGAGATGCCATGGAGACCTACCCACCCCCGAAGCTTCCAGTGGCCTAGCAGCAAGCACACCAGGGTGAGTCCTGCCACCAGAAGAGCCCGAATTGAGAGACACTTTAAAAGTTATTAAAACCCTGTTTTAAATTAACCAGGATGTACATGACCCGTTTGTATTTTGTAACACAAGTCATAATTTTTTTTTTTTTTTTCCACGGAGCCTTGCTTAGCCAGTCAGGGGGGAGTTGACGCACCCTGCAAGGTGCTCAGTACATATTTTATGCTCGGCCCCATAATTTAGTAACATTTAAGAGTTAGGCCTACCTTATTTTTGCACAAGGGGTCATTTAAATCCAGTATTGTGAGGTGCGTTGCTGTAAAAATAAGGGTTTAGAGATGTTTATATTTACCGTTTATGTATGTATATATTCACGCTGTGATGTACACTGGCACGTAGAATTTTTTTTGTCTTAATATGTTTTTTCCTGTTGGTCATAAAAAATTAAGTAGGCCAACTTAACCAGGTATAAGGATGTATACGGCAGGATCCAACATATATATTGGGGATGCTAATAGAGAAATTAACATTAAAAGTCTATTCAAAATTTAAATTTAACTTTAAAGCAAGAGAAAAGTAGTATTTAATTTTACGTTTCAATTTTATCAGATTCATGTCGTGTTTGGATTCAATTTAAAGCTAATTTAATTTCAAACAACTTTTCTAAGTAAACTTTTCTGATATTTTGCCTTGTTTGGATTTTAAATTTTCAAGTAGCCTCTTAGCTTGCTTCCCCTGGAATAGGATTTATGTGGCAGGCTAGTCCTAGTTCTCTTGCCTGGAAGCACGTACAGAGAAGTGCTGGCTTTTAAAATTTCAAATAAGCTCCGAGCTAGCCTGTGCTTGGAAGGATTTATCTGGCAGGCAGGTCAGAGTTCATTCGCCTGGAGGCACGTATTGGGACGTGGTGGAATGCGATGAGCTCTGCCGGGCGTTTCTCGATCGACGTGGGTGGTAGTGTCGGGCGCAAAACTCCGTGAAGGTGGTGATCCGCGACGGATTGATGACGCTGCACATCCCCAATTAATAAACTAAAGAATATTTAGCTGGTATTATGGAATAAAATGCTTTGTGAATTTATCAGTATCTATGTTACGTACAAATTTTAGGTTATAAACATCAATTAACCAGCTTTTTAGGCAAGTTGGATCCTGATGTATCCCTCCGCCGCTTGGCCGAGTAAGTCAGAGTGTTCGCCCGGGAGGTTATTAGTTGGGGCGTGATGGCGGCAGGATGAGGACGTGTTAGACGTGATAGAGGGGCTGTGAAGCCTAGAGGACGGATTCGTTAGAAGAGATCAGTCTTTTTGTTTGTCTCTCCTTTTTTGGCATACTGCCTTTTCATTTCATAGTAATGTAACCAGAAGTAGGTATTGGTAACCACGTAGTCAGAACTAAGGTAGATAAAGTGCCGGACCAAGTACTATTACGGAGGGAAGCGGCAAGTTGTAATACGTAGATAGAAAAGTCACCTCAACTAACTCTGGGCGAACACTCGCTTCGTGAATTGCCTTTGTCCGTTAAAGTGCATCAAAACAAAGGTTACATAAAAAAAAAATGCTGATATAATTTTTTTTCTTATTTTTTTTATCCGTTTCTGACTAACCTCACTGCTATCAGGGTTCAGTATTAAGGCACCGCCTCTGCATCAGCTCGCTGTGTTTAGCCATTTTTCTGCCTGCTAACTACTTGCAATAGCAACGGGGGGAGAGTTACGTCCCGGAATCAACAACTACATCGGCGACGTAGACGGAGCCCCGTCACATTCTACCGACGCGAACAGGGACATCCTAACTTCCAACATCTATATATATATATATATAAACAAACAACAACATACGTAGACGGACGCAACATTTTGGCGCCCGAACAGGGACCTGAGGGAACCAAAGTACCTCAGGGGGCCCTAGGATCCACAACAACAGCCAGCCCTTTCAGTGCCAGGACAGCGGCAGCTCGAGGGCAGCGGCAGTATCAGTCGCCGCCGGCGGTACAGGAAACATGTCACGTTACGTCAACAAGGAAAAACAACAACCCCGAGTAGAAGAGCTGCAAGGTAAAGTAGCAGGAGAAGAAAGCTGTCAAACAACAGGTTAATGTTTACCAGTGCGGGCAGGTAGCCGATGTGAGCCATTCAAAATTATGCATCATATTATCAAGTACTGTCTTTTTTTGTGTGCCCTAAGATACAGAGGAGACAAAAAACGGAATGTAAACATAGTTTTTTTTTATTTAATAAATACAGGTAAATTACATTAATACACTTAGTTTCACTTCTGAAACCAGTTGTAAATATAATCTACAATCATGACAGCTACAAGAAAAAATTTACTAGAATTAATTAAAGCAATGTTAGAGGCACAGACCAAAACACTGATCGGAGAAGTTAAGGAGGCAAAGGAAGAGCTGAAAAAAGAAATTAAGAGTTGTGCAGAAGTGTTTAATCATCTAGAACAGGTTGTAGAGTTAGGCCTAATGGAACAAAAAGTGACAGAGGTGCAGGAAGGTAAGGGTGATGTTAGGCCTAGTAAAGAAATCAATGTTGTGTCACACGAGTGTGTAGTTACGGTGATTCAAGATAGTGACTGTGTAAAGAATGAGAGTAGACTAAGAAAAGGCAAATTTATTAGAAACTGGGGGATGAGGCTACAGAAATGGGAAATGGACAGAGCATTCTGGGGGACAGAGATAAGGTGTGATGGCATTTGAGGTAAGAGAGGTAGAACAGTCGGGGGTGCAAGAATGGCACCTGAATAATGTGTTTACAGGCCAGGAGGAACTGAGGTGTAAAGCCTGTGCAGTGAAACGAGAGGTGCAGGGATGTATTGGGGTGCAGAGAAGAGTCGAGTGATGGGGGGTGCAGGAGTGGACACGAGGAAAGGTGAGGATAAAGGTTAGGGTTGAATGTATGTACCCTGTGTTGTGCTCAGAGGAGCAAGAGGAATGATGTGGTGTGAGGGACCTGTTAGGCAGGGTACAAAAACATGTGTGTAGTATATAATTTAAATGAAAACATTTTACAAGGTAATTAAAATTATTATGTGGGTATGGCACCAATAGGGTTATGACAACATGGGAATTAGGCACCTTCAGTACGTTAAGAATATTGATTTTTGTGAAGTTTGAGTAAGCTTGTTTACATAGTTTTTCACCTTGTGGGCAAGGTCGAAGTAACTGAAATGTCAAATCTTTAAATAAAACTTGGGTGATGTATAGATACATAATTAGAAATCTCATGACATTGGTCAACCCTAAGGTTTATTATGGATTCATGCAGAGGTTTGAGAAATAATTTATGTTAATGTAAACAAATATTGAAGTTGGGGTAATATGAACAAGTAGAGGTTAATTACGCAGACGTTAATAAAGTAGTGGAGAAAATAACAATCATTATTTGAGAAATTAAATTTGAAAATTACCTGTACTTGAGGTGTAGCAGCAGTATAAACAAATGTTGTGTGTTAAGTTTCAGAGTTAAAATTTGGTGAATATAAGGCATTATAGATAATTATTGTAACGGGAAGAGGTCAAGTGAGTTAATGTTTTGAATTTGAGGTTAGAAACTGGATAATAGATTTGTGAGCTTTATTAAATTAGTAAAATGCAGAGGGGAGTGCTGCAAAGGAGTAATGGAAGGAGGAAGTGGTTGTAGTGGGAGAAGGTGTGTGAATGGAGGTATGAATCATGTGTTGAGTAAGAAGCGTCGATATTGTGAGGTTATGTTATGGTGATTCGGGAGCCTTCGTTGTGGAGCAAATAAGGTTGGCCCTGTGTTGAGGAAGTTGATGGTGTTGAATTTGGCCTCGTCGTAATGCAAAAAAGCAGATATATTTGTTGTTTTATTGTGGTTGTGGCCTCGTCCTGGTGCAAATAGGCAGGTATTTGTTTTATGATTGTTGGAAGGGTGCCTCGTCATGATGCAAAATGCCTTAAGTAGTTATAGAGCATATGTTGCTGGATGAATTTGTGAAGTAGTAATGGTGTTTGAGTGGTAAGAGTTTATGGTGTAGCCTCCCAGTACAATTTAAATTTAATGAGTAATAAATAGGTAATTATGTGCTTTGTTTTGGAAGTTTGTTACAAAAAATTTATGCTTACAAGTGTAATGAAGTTGATAATGTGAAGTGAAAATTTGGGTGCTGCTACAAATCAATTGTATCTTTAACTTATTTTCTTTTTTGTGGAAGTTTGTGATTTATGGTTAATTTGAACAAGTAAAAAAACGGTATTAGTTGTAAAGTAATTTGGTATTATTAGTGTTCTTCTCAGGGTTGATCACAATAAGTAGTTGAAGTATTAGTGGTGTCAGTTAAATTTTTTATTAAAGGTGTACCTTGGTAGTTATATAACCTTTGTAAAAGTGTATGCTAAACTGGTTTTGATTGCTCTTGGAGTGTTGTAATTTTTGTTGTTGTTGGTGTGGTGCCATAAATTACGCCTAGATATAGTAAAATTGCAGCTTAAATTTTTTTTTTGTGAGGGGTATTGGGTACAACAAATGTTTAGTGAAGGATGAACATACAGACGTACAAGTGAGATTTAACCATTGTACAGTTGAGGTGACAACAGAGATGGAATGGCATTGTATTTTAAAATTTGTTATCACTATATTGTTTTGAACCTTAAAAACACCACCAAGAAAATACCACACTTGTATTTAATACACAAGCTAATTTTCCAAGTACCTTGCTACTCTTGGTTGTTGTGAATTGCAGTTTGGCATTATGTATTATACTACCATAATAATTATGTTGAGATAGTTTCAAGTTGCGTCAACATTAAGGTGTCAAGTGAATTAAATTCCATTTAAAGTGATCATGACTGAGTATGATAGAGTTGTAACTTGTTTATTAATGAATTTGTTGAATATTGTGAACATGGATCAAATTATAGAAGTCTTATCATGTAGAATCATAAAAAATAAATAATGAGTGACATAATACATTCATGAATTTGCTGCAACTTTTCAGTTTATACTGCTCGACTCGTAGCAACAGGCTAGGACACCCAAGGGTTTATTTGATGTGTTTTGGTTTGGCAAAGGAAAAATGTTTGTTGTAAAACCTTGGTCTGTTTGTATTTTTTTTGTTGTTTACCATTTCGTGGCCGTTGATGGCTGTTAACTTGATGTAAAAGGGAAGTGCTGTAAAAGGAAGGGTATTATGCAGAAAAGGGTATGTGAAGAAGTTGTTTTAGTGTGTGATAATGTAATTGTTGATTTTTGGGCACCTTCGTCGTTGGTCCAATGGGGTGTACCCAGTGTTTAGGTCATTCTTGTCGTTGTTCCAAAGGGGCGTACCATATTTTTGTAGGAGTGATGAAAGTGATGGTTCAGACTTCCTGTAATCAACTGAACTTTACAAAGCCAACCAAGTGTATGGGTTGTGATTTATTTGTATTAAGAAAAGTAACGTTCGCAGAGTATCTAAAGTATTTTGGTCATATTTTAAATTAAGGGTGCAAAAACAATGTGCTCCCACAAGTCGATGCATACATTTAAAAGGTATATTTTTCAATTGATTTTTTTTATTGTGTACATTATATATTACATTATATACTGTCGTGCTAAATAAATGTTTCATGCTCAGTAGTGGAGTAAAGGAAAATAATTATGTATACTGTATTTGGATAAATTTTTAAGTGTGGTGGTGTTTTAGAGGTTATGGAAACAGCAATTTTGTAATATTGTAGAACATGCTAGTAAGAGTGATTTGCCCAAGTGCCCATGTGTATTCATTGATGTACTATAGTTTGTACCGGGAGTCGGCGACTCCGGTTCACCACACTTGAAGATTTGTTAAATTTACATATCTTGGACTGGTAGTGAGGTTGCTTTGGAGGAACTTGGTACTTGTGCCCTGTGCGCTTAATGGTTTGAACTTCCCGCTCGGACTTCGGCCGTGCTCGGCCGCCGTCGGATGTGCTCGTGTTCGCTCTCCCCTCCTTCCCCCTCCCGTGCCCAGCTCAGACGCTCCCGTCTGCATGACAATCAGTCTTCTCCCGGGCCCGACCGTGGGCGGTTGTGTTTAGCTTGCGACCGCGGTGCCACACCTGAGCCGTGTCATTGATAAGTTCCTTTTGTTTGAGTTTAGTGTTCTTGTTTTTTCGTGTTTTTTCAGTTAGGTTTGGTTAATTGTTTGTTTGCGTTGATGACACGTCGAGGGTGTGCTGTCGCGGCCGCAAGCCTTGTACGACTAGGGATTTGTCCCTATTTTTTAATGGAATAAAGTGGCGCGCGTGTGTCGGCCACAGCAGCTTAGTATTTCTCTCTTAATCTTTTATTGTAATTCTGTATCAACTTCTCAGTGAAGAATACGTGTGAAACTATTAAGTTTTGTATGATGACTTACGTTATATAAATTGTTTTGCCTAGATCTGTCTTTCATAATTGGTAGCTTAGAGAACCCTGTGTCATTGTCGTTGGTTTAATGTGTGTTCTAATGGGAAGGGTACTGGTGAGTGGCACTGGGCCTTGTTCGATGCTTAGCAACGCCAAGATTAGCAGCCTGTAACTACGGTGCCTGCTAGATGCGGGCTCAACCTGTTTTGCTTATCTAAAATAAATACTCTCTTTATTTGTTTTTCTTGGGTTATACTGATGCAAATAAAGAAAACGTGGGACAGTTATTCATTAAATGTACTTTTAAATACAAATAAAATTAAAAAATAGGTAATACCACTACTGTCAACTTCATGCAAAATACAGTGTCCTATTCAACTGCTAGACAGATTGTGTCGTGTTACCAAGTAGGCTATGACTGTCTGTGTCAGGGGATGACAAATTATAGTTTACAAATTGTAAGTATATGCCACACAGGCCCAGCAAGTCCCACACTTACACCCAAAGTAGACTGAATTGATTGATAAATAACTGAATTTTCGTATGTTCACACATAGAACCTTTTCTAGCGAACATAATTGGTATAGCAGCTAAACTTTTAGAATTATACATGTTGCACTGTATTAGTGGTTTTATTACCAGCCGGTATTAATGTTATTGATTATTGTTTTAATGCTATTAATATATTTTCAATACAAGTTTGCACAATGTTCAGTGTTCTCCCCAGGCTCATTTTGCGGGGTGCTCCACCAGGCTAAGAAATAGACATTTCCATTAACACCATCAAGCTTATTTCACGATGCACCCAGCTGGTCTTGTTGTAATATAAACATATTGCAGATCAATGTTTTTTCTTTTTTAATAGTTTAGAATTGCACTTTAGTGATGTTTACGAAAGATCACGGCACCTCACAGCACAAATGGAAGATGACGAATTTGTAGAGAGTCATCTTAGCACAACTCCTACTTAGATTCCAGGATATAGGATGTGTAACACATTATTTTCTTTTGGCACATTAAGTCTTTTAAGTTACCTTAATTAAAATAAGAAACTTTCAACACCATGTGGTGGCACTGCTCCCCTTCACACACATACTGCAGTTCGTTGCGCCCAAGCCGACCACGTGCTCCCACAAACGCACCCTCGGTAATTTGCCCGTAGAATGTTATTGGATTTAACATGCCCTCAGCTAGCTGTAGTTTCAGTGGTAGAGTCACAAGTTCATACCTCAGTGTCTTGGATACGAGCAGAGAAGAGAGAAAACTTTCTAAATATTTACCTCGTCAGGGGTATACAGAGATCATTAATACCAATAAATGATAAAAGTACCATTCGGCCGCATGATGTTTACTGAATTTACAGATTCAATCTCAACAACACCATTACAGATATCTGTACAACACACACGCGGTGGGCTCTCACCTCAAGCCTACATCTAATTTATACTGCAAATGAATAGTTGAATTCGGATCAATATTATTACTTGCGCAGCCCGATGGCTCATGTTATCAGAAAACAGAATGCTATAGCCCCGATATTAAAGGATCTCCATGGCCCGTGTGCCCACGGGAGCTCTCCCCGCACGCGTCCGATCACTTAGACATCCAGATAGCCAAGAAAGAAAACATCCGGGATGCTGGACTCCTAGCATCCTACTCACTTCTCTCCAGAAGTGCCCAGAGATGGCGCACCACAACACGATCTCCATAGGTTAGCACTCTACCTACCGAGAGCATTCCTAAACTCATTGAAATGATTGTTCCATCTGAGAAAACACATTATCCCAGTCTCTACTAACACAACTCCATCGTGCTCGGTGATTCTTGAGACTGTACATATCTCTGGGCAACTAACAAGAAGGAAAAGTTACAAGATGGCTTCCCCTCTTCAATGAAAACAATAACAAATGATTCCGCATACACGATTACACTTTCCTCAGCCCTGAATGTTCTCGCCTGTCACACATTACACTCAAGTTGTTAACAGAAATTGCTCGTATTTATGGTTCAGCCCACCGCTCGTAAATTAATAGGTTTAACACATAAGTTATTGTAGAAATTACGTCTCGCTTAACTGAAATTATTCTGCTCTACGCCTGCCTTGGTCTACACCAACATTGAGGTGTTAAGTCCCAGCTCTGCAACTAAGATACTACTCACATGTCCTTTCTACATGATAACACTCGGTGATTTCGACGCACTACACTCGGCAAGCCACGTTTACCAAGCACCGGGCGACATCTAACTTACACCCTTCCATTATAGCTAGTGCTCCATGAAGCATCTCGGGATCCCATTATGCACTGTGTACGTATGGTAGGTTAATGAATTATTTAAAATAACCATTAATCGTAAAGCAAAAAACAACAGTCCCTGGCAAATAAACACAAAAATTCCCACCAATAAAAACCTAGAAGAAAACAGAAGGTAGCACATTAACAAACACACAAAAACCAGTGGAAAATGTTGTAAACAAACAATATCAAAGTGGAAGCAATGCACGATTAAATAAATGCTGGGCTACCATATGCAACGGGCAAAGAAAAATTATTATTAAAATAAATAAGCTCTCTCGCCATGACAAACAATGTGCACCAGAGGAAAATATGAAAATATATTAAATAAGAACTCTGAAATTTGTGGTTGCTGAAAATGATTATTTTTTTTATTACAATATTAAATATTTTGCTCCCATTTTTTTAAAAATAAAATTCACAACATTATCAACATCGATGAATAGTCCACTAGTACTGAAATTGTACTGAAATTATAAAAAGGCCAAATCTTGCAGGCACAGTTAAATGAAAATAGTGAATTGAATATACAATTATTATTTTTCTTAAATTCACAATAAAATTATCGAAACAATAAATGCCCATTCTATAGGCTAAATAAATACTGTACGTCCAAATCAATGACGTAATAAATTAATAAAAAAAAAGTTACATGTAAATTAGATGCATCCGTTAGGCCTTATAAAATTTTTTATTGTTATCACATTCAAATTAATTATTAAAAATTTACAAAATATTACATAAAAAGGTAAGTGCTGCTTATCTGATCAAAGTCCCACAGCAGAAGAGTACAGCACGCTTTCCAGTTACAGCTGCAAAACAAATAAGACGAAATGGCGAAGAAAATGCTCCCAAAATAGGCCAGAACGACTAGACGTATTTAGTAGACACTACAAGTCAGATCGTCAATAGTCCAGCATTTGAATAGGCCAAGACTTGAATCATCCAAGATGCGAATCGGCAGGGACGTGAATACTCCAAGACGAGAATCATCCAGGTTGAGAATCGGCCTGGACGCGAACCCTCACTACACAGAAATTATCAAAATATTATAGAAGATGAAAAATTTAAATAGAACACAAAACCTCTCGTAGGAAAATGACTCACCAGACGAGGGCGAAGATAATCACTTAACGAAATTATAGATGAAACAACCACGATAAAATAATAAAAAAAATTTAGCACTACAGTTTTTCTACTATGTCACAATATAAATTTTGCTACGTTATAAAAAAGGTTAAATAATGGCACCTCAAGTGCCAAGATCTGCCAAAAAGGCAGGAACACCAAACACTCTCATCTTGACGATACAGTGGTTGACGGAGAAGTCTTAAGAAAGAAAATCAACGGAAGAAGCTGCAGAAACGTTGAACAAAAGAGCATCGAAAATGGTTAGCAACAGTACCAACATCGGCAAAGTGCGCATTGATGCACAGTAGCATGCGACAATCATGTGAACAGAATCGCTAAACTGCATCAAAATAACGCGGTGAAATACAGAAATCACGCACTGCAACGGCAGCAGCACGTGGCATGAAGACGGAGGTGCGACAGAACAACTGACAGAGGAATGTAAATCTCAGCAGCTACTATCCTGCTAAAAAAAAACACTGTAGCGCGACTAGTGTCGGCTCGAAGTAATGTAGCAAAAAAAATAGCTGTAATTGAAAGTGAACTTTCTGAAATATCGTTAATAAAATTAAATTACTCAAAAACACTTATTATTGTTAATATAATATTAAACAAGTTAAAAACAATAAAAAAAATTATAATTTGTCTGAATTTAAGAAACATAAATGAAAAAGAATTAAGATGTACATTATTTAAGTCGTGTCATATTTGATACGGCACACACTTCTGCCCTGAAAGGAGACGTTAGCATCGACAAAAAAAAAATTTCTAATGATAAGACACCAAACACCCAAACAAGAATCAAAGATCAACAAGATACAATAATTGCTAAAATAGAATCTTTCAAACTGATAAAGAACCCACAAGAAGTAAATATCAAAATTAGTGAAAAATTTACTAATGTAGTTTACAAATGCTGTTGAATGTAGAAAGAACCAAGTGGAGGCACAAAGTACCCAGAACAACAAAATCCTCAGCTAAAAATCTGTCAAAATTATCCAGAAAAAACCAAAGGACAGAACACTACCTTAAAGAGACGAGCAACCCTGGTACCACATATCAAATAGACTAGAATGCACAAACACAAACACCCAAAATCTGCAGAAAGAAATTGTAATGCACTGCAGTACGAAACAAGTAATACGCCTAAATATAAAATACCTGAGAGAGACAGCTCAAGGCCACAATTAAAACTCAGCTTAAAGCAATCAAATATGGAACAGAAGAATGTGTGCACATATCCAAATACGACACAGAATATATAAAATTATCAAAATATTATTATTAAAAATAAACTGTTACACAAGATGCAAAGGAGTCACGAGTCGTAAAATAGAATTAAAATAAATAACATCTTGCCTGAACATATGTAAACACACACAAATATAATTTTAAACACTCAAACTCTATTACAGTTAAATACTGAATACATTACACGAACTATGAAAACGCTAAACTATATTAAACGCACTGTAGTGCAACCTACCCGTGCACTGTGTCTATAATCTTTCTCTCCGTTCAGGGTTCATAATTTATGAAGCCTCGACTAGCTTTTTTCTCAGCGGCAGTAAACATCAGCTCATTCACTCTTCGTCGAAGGTACGAAAGAAACAAAGGAGATGGAGAAATCTATTCTGCTAAATATTCATCTGCCCGGCAATTTAAATAAGTGATAGTCATTTATAGAGAATAAAATACAGCGTTATTTGCAGGATGTTCACTCTATTTCTAGATTGATTGACGATACAATACAGATACACATGCCGGTACAATACCTCGCGATGGGCCTTCACCATACTCGCTTAAAACAGTAAATAAAGAAAAAATAACTACTTCAGTTATTTTAAATTAGGAACCAAAATGTTTTACTTTACCCTGCCTGATGGCTCAGGTTATCAGAAACGAAACCATGCTGCTTGTGCGCCGCAGCCTCGCAGCGGCCCTCCCGCACACATTCGCTCGCTTCCACACACACCAAACAAGTAAAAAGCACGTGGCCGAGGTTCAACAGCCTCGCTGGCCCCGGCGGAAGTGCCCTGAGATATTACTACGCCAGCTACCCTTCTACCTAGATCATTCTTTAATTAACTGGGTTGACTTTACTAGGAGGTTTCAATTTACCAATTTTACAACAGTAAACCTCAATAAATACATAAAGGCTTAATTTCTTAATTTCCTACTTAGATATATATGTAGTGCTCGTTTTAAAGTTAACACATTCTTTTCTTTAGAGGCTACTACAAGTCACATGACACTATAATACAAAGATTCCTCACCAGAGGCCACACTTAATACTAGCTATGAATGCTCTCACTTGTCATACACTATTTAATATTAATATTTATTATTACTATATTGGTTTGGCCCAACGCTCCTTAACAAACAACAAGCTTTAGCTTACAATTAAATATGAATGTCTCTTTCGGACAACCTTTAAATCTACCAAATTTGTTTCCGCCCGTGCATGTAGGCCGCTAGGTGCAGGGAGCCAGGATGGCTACTCGTTCTTCTTCGCCACGTGTATATTCACTGTGTGCAAATTTCTTGCCTAATTTATTAAATGCCTGATATAGGGATGCTGTGTTTCTGCTTATAACTTTCTGTGAATCGGATATACCGTGCCGAGACTGGGATAATGTATTTCGTGCCGATGTAAACCGTAATATAATAAACCAGAAATAGGGAAAAATAGTAAAGTTTATTATTTCGGGACGAACCTTTTCTTTAAAATTCTGATGGTGACTGTGGAAAAACAAAATTTGGTCTACAGTATGACATAACCTAAAAAATTATTACTAATAAATTCTGGAGTGCGTGACCATCGATCAAGAGATATGTTCCAGCATATAACCTTGCGTGTTTTGGCTGGGTACACTGGTCTAGGAGGACTGGTGTGCTACATTTGTGACGAGTGGAGCTCAGGTACTTATACAAGAGCGAAAGGTCACAAGACGACTGCAAAACATGATTCAAAATAACACATTAATCACAGAAAAGAAGAGAAACGCCTATAAATGAAGATTTTAGCAATAAAACAATTGGAATAAATATCCACAAACTTCTCAATACGAATGGAAATAAATAACGACTCCAAATACCGATGTGCAAGGTCACACTACACGACATCACACTACCACCTGATTTGAAGGTCAAAGGAAACGCTAAAGTAGGTCGCGAGAAATACACATAGAAACAAACGTAAAACTTTAACTTAGAACTTAATACTTAACGTTTTTAAGTGCTGTCACGCTTACGTACACAAAATATACAAACATCGTATTATTTATCATTATTACATAGAGATTAGTAATATATTTAATAATAAATTGGTTACAAAATATTTTTAAAAATTATAACGGATTGCTTAATCAAACAACAAAAAATTAACTGAAAGAGCAAACCACACAAAATGAGACTCATCAAAAAATACAGTAACTTCAAATTAAATCTCATTGCTAACTGAACATGAATCAACCACGCTAACTGCTACCAGTTTGCGACGTGTGCGTATGGTAGGTTAATGAATTATTTAAAATAACCATTAATCATAAAGCAAAAAACAACAGTCCCTGGCAAATAAACACAAAAAATGCTCACCAATAAAAACATAGAAGAAAACAGAAGGTGGCACATTAACAAACACACAAAAAACCAGAGGAAGCTGTTGTAAACAAACAATATCAAAGTGGAAGCAATACACGAATAAATAAATGCTGGGCCACCATACACAACGGGCAAAGAAAAATTATTATTTAAATAAATAAATAGGCTCTCTTGCCATGACAAACTATGTACACTAGAAGAAAATATGAAAATATATTAAATGAGAACTCTGAAATTTGTGGTTGCTCAAAATTATTACAGTACAGCCCCGATTTAACGAACTCGGGAATAACGAAAATAGCGATTTAACAAAAGGAATTTCAGAAACCTTCAGGAAAAAAAAAAAAAAAAAACAAGTTACTGACTTGATAAAATCGAATATTAATGGTAAGTTAAGTCCTTTAAAAATACTAGCACCGACCGAGCGACGCTGTGTTGCACAACAAGCGCGCGCCTAGATCCTCAACCTGGCGGCTGGCGAGTGAACGAGCATCTAGGTACCAAGTCTCCGCAGCGCGGCAGTGGACAGCACAAGAACAAAATCACAGATAGTGCTTCGCGTCTCCGTTAGAATGCGCTGCAGTGTCGCGTGCTCTATGGTTTAATTCTATTACCAATAGAATGCAGTGGTGTGCAGCATGATTATTCACACTTGCGTCCCGTGATAAAAAAAGCGAGTTTATTAAAAAAATATGTAATAATATTTATGCAGACTTTTTACAGCAAATTTATTACCGTAAACGTAAATAATTTGTTTCTACGATGCTAAAAAAACGCTCGGAGTGCAAAGCATTTTTTAGTGAGCAGACCAACACGAGTTTGTTTCACGAGCGCGACTGCATACAAGCTATGATGGCCACCGCCGCCGCGCATATTTAATTATTATTTTACCGTTGTCTCGCAAACTTTTAAGTCAGTTTTCATGAAAAAATTTTTTTTACTATTATTCATGGGATTTTCCTTAATTTTGTTGGTGGAGCGGGCCGGAGAGAGACGGGAATATTGACGGTTCGGCGGTGGTAGTCATCACTTCTTGTGTTGATGGCGCGCGCAAGGACGGCCTAACTCACCATGCGCACGCTCGGCAAGCGTTCCACTGGAAGTTTTTTTGCCGATATTTTTCTTTTCACGGCTGTGGCTTACCTATTGCGGTAAATGCATTTTGTTATTGTTTTGAACAAATATACTTTTTTTTAAAATTACGTTAAATTCCGACGAATCGTGCCCCTCGAGGATTTAACCATTTTTTTTATTTTATTTTGGTGGGTGGGGGTTGAAGTCGGATTTAACGAAACATCGATTTAGAGTAAACATTTTCAGGTCCCATGGCATTTCGTTAAATCGGGGTTCTACTGTATTTAATTTTTATTACAATATTAAATATTTTGTTCCCATTTTGTTTTTATAAAATTCACAACATTATCGACATCAATGAATAGTCCATTAGTACTGAAATTATAAAAAGCCCAAATCTTGCAGGCACAGTTAAATGCAAATAGTGAATTGATTATACAATTATTATTTTTCTTAAATTCACAATAAAGTTATCAAAACAATAAATGCCCATTCTATAGGCTAAATAAATACTGTATGTCGGAATCAATGACGTAACAAATTAGTAAAAAAAAAAATTACAAGTAAATTTGATGCATCCGTTAAGCCTTATAAAATTTTTAATGGTTATCAATTTCAAATTAATTATTAAAAATGTACAAAATATTACATAAAAAGGTAAGTGTGACAGCTGTTAATTTATAGATTAAAATATACAATTTTAGTTGCTGCTTATCTGATCAAAGTCCCGCAGCAGAAGAGTACAGTACGCTGGGATGACTTCATATTTCCCAGTTACAGCTGCAAAACAAATACGACGAAAAGGTGAAGAAAATGCCGCCAGAATGACTGGACGTATATAGCAGACACTACAGGTCAGATCGTCAATAGTCCAGCATTTGAATAGGCCAAGACTTGAATTGTCCAAGACGCGAATCGGCAGGGACGTGAATACTCCAAGATGAGAATCATCCAGGTTGAGAATCGGCCTGGAGGCGAACCCTCACTACAGAGAAATTATCAAAATATTATAGAAGATGAAAAATTTAAATAGAACACAAAACCTCTCGTAGGAAAATGACTCACCAGACGAGGGCGAAGATAATCACTTAACGAAATTATAGATAACAACCACGATAAAATAATAAAAAAAAATGTTGCTGTTGGAGTGTAAAAAACATATTTTGTCATGTTGGTATGAACAGCAGTGATATTTAATGTCTTAGGTTGGCATCACAGTGAATTGGGTTACTTTTGTTTAGGTTGGCTATCCTGCCAAAGTGTATTGTTTTGAGTTTTTGACTGAAGCAATGTTCGTTCAGTTCGGATGTAGCATTCGTGGAGTAAAGCGTTGTTGTTGGAGCAAATCAGTTTTATTTTTACATGCCCAGTTGCCCTATATAACAACAGGTTGTGGACCCAGGCGCTTAAGTGGTTAGGGAGTGAAAACGAGTTTTTCCGTTTTTGTGCGCGCAAGAAAGGCTGAGTTCCTATTTTTGCGAAAATGCTTAACGCCAGTTTACCGAGTGTAGAAAAACTTGTCGGTCGAGAGAACTATCAAACTTGGAAATTTGCAACGAAGGCCCTTTTGCAACTTGACGACTTGTGGAATGTTGTTGTGGGGAAAGATGAAGATAAACGAAGGGATGAAAAGGCCTTCGCTAAATTAGTTTTGTGCACTGATCCAATCAATTTCTCTCACGTAAAGACGGCGCCTACCGCTAAGGATGCGTGGCAACAACTTGAAAAAGCTTTTGAAGATTCGGGACTAACAAGGCGGGTCGGTTTGTTACGATCTTTATTAACTACGAGATTAGAGGAATGTAAGAACGTGGACGAATACGTTGATAGCATAATTTCTACCGCCCACAAACTCAATAAAAATGGGTTTGAAGTGAACGATGAGTGGGTTGGGACATTATTGCTGGCCGGTTTACCGAGCGAATATCGCCCAATGATTATGGGAATAGAGAGTTCGGGAGTAAAAATAACAGGCGACGTGATAAAAGTGAAGTTGTTACAAGATGTTCGTGGAAACCAGGCAGATTCCTATACATCTACCGTCCGAGATGCGGCGATAATCGCCGGAAAATACAAGAAGAATTCTCGGGAAAATATGTCCCAGCCTAAATCACCCGTAGTTTGCTACAACTGCAACAAGATTGGACTCATTGCCCGAAACTGCCGAGCGCCTAAGAGAGGGACGAAAGCAGTGAGTACAAAGACGATAAAAGCAGGTCAGTCACCTAAACATGATTATGTTTTTGCTACTTTGGACAGATTGTTGCCCGAAAATAGTAAAATGGGGCAGTGGTATGTTGATTCTTGTGCTTCCACACACATTATAAACAGTAATGAACATTTAAAAAATGTTGTGCCATGTAACACAGAAATTGTTACTGCAAACAGTTCCAAGTCTTAAGGGTGCAGTGATAGGAAATGTAGACATTGATGTATACAACTCCACTGATAGGCAAAGTACACCTGTTAAAGTAGAGAGTGTTGTGTATGTGCCTGAAGTGCCTGTTAATTTGCTATCAGTAAGCAAAATTGTGGAACCTGGCCATAAAGTCATATTTAGTAAGTCTGGTGGACAGATCATTAGAGTAGATGGAGAAAGAATAGCCACAATGTCTCTAGATAAGGATATTTTTAAATTGGATACTCCACCAGAAGAATGTTACTTGTCTAGTGTTAATGGTTTTTATGGCATCAACGACTTGGGCATTTAAATAGGAATGGCATGTCTGTGATAAACAAGGTCACTTCGGGTATTAAAGGTTCTTTGAAGTGTAATGACACTTGTGAAACATGTGTAAAAGGCAAACAAGCCAGGAAATCCTTTGAGGCCTCTAACAAATGTGCAAAAATACCCCCAGAGTTAATTCATTC
This sequence comes from Medauroidea extradentata, assembly GCA_003012365.1. Classification (NCBI taxonomy): domain Eukaryota; kingdom Metazoa; phylum Arthropoda; class Insecta; order Phasmatodea; family Phasmatidae; genus Medauroidea; species Medauroidea extradentata. The sequence goes on from PNEQ01111007.1 coordinate 31,680, forward strand.
AGACTTGTGTGGCCCCATGGAACAAGTTTCCATTGATGGGAATAAGTATTTCCTTACATTTCTTGATGACTATTCCAGATATTGTGTTTCACTCTACAGTAACTCGAGACGTGGTGTTGTACAACCTCTATGAGCCCAGGACACAGATTTTTTTTTAATAAAATGTTATTTTCATGAATTATTTCGACGTTACATGACGCAGTTGTTTGTTACTCAGGTCTAAATTCCGGCAGGTTCTGGGCTCGAATTCCGTTAAAAGCTACGTGCGAACGTTCAATTCTTACAACCAATAACTACAAGGCAGATCGAATTAGTGCAATTTACATGTAGTCGTTTAAAAAGGGTAAAATTGCAGTTCGCTTTACGCTTAGGTTCCTCTACAACATCAGCTGACATATCGTCGGTATACTGCCATAGGTGATTAAGTCATTAATGTTATTTTTTTAAAACACTATTAAATTGTAGATATTAACAAAAATGTGGTACGTTTCTATAGTGTGACGCAACAGTACGAAATGAAGAATATACTTAAAACTTGGGCAATTGTTCGTGAACAATATATACATATTCCTAGCATTTTTATAATTTTATCTCATTTTGACTGGGTCACTTTTGGCAGTAAAACGACGATATATCATCGAAATAATATTAAGTTTGCCGTACCAAATACGTTTCCGTGAATCCTTTACCCACTGAAACTTTGTAATAGCAATAAAGTTCCAGTGAATATGTTGAAAATATGTAATTGAGGACACCATCACCAATGGATGTATACAGGATAAATAAGATGTTTTTCATTAGATTCACCTCTTACCTTAGGTGCCTGTAACTACCCCACAGCGTCAAATTGGCAGGGTTATAAATAAGGTCCAGGTGAAGTCGCCGTTAATGTCAGGGACAAATTTAAGACTGCTTTTCGCGTGGACAGCTATAGCTACTTATCCTGCTGCAGAACTAGCAGCTTGGACATTCTAACATTTGATGACTGAAGTACTAATCTTGAGTACAAATAGGTTCTTCAATTAAAGTAAATATTACCAGCAGTTGCGAATAATACTCGCGAGCAAAGTCGCAGGGGGCTGCTAGTCATTAATAAAATTAAATTACTCAAAAACACATATTATTGTTAATATAATATTAAACAAGTTAATAAAAACACAAAAAAAATTATAATTTGCCTGAATTTAAGAAACACAAATGAAAAAGAATTAATATGTATATTTTTTAAGTCGTGTTGTATTTGATACGGCACAATTAGACCTATGCTGATGCCGAAAACTAAGTACAAATGTATTTCAAAGTTGCGGAAGTTAAGATTATGGTTACGTTACGTTTATGTCAACACGAAGCTACAATTCCGCACAACAAACAAATTTGGAAAAATTAAATAGGGTGTGTAGGCCAAGTACCTTACAACCAGTTGCATGATTCATTTCAATAAGTTATTGAATGTAGTCTAGTTGGCTTCGCTTTGTAGAGCAACATTGTGATATATTCTAAAGTTTCCTATTATTTATTTATTTATTTAATTACCATAATTTATGTATGGTAAATTGTTGTTTGTTTCTGTTGTTTTATGTATAAATGACCAATGTCTATTTAGATCGTGAACTACCTTGTGCTGGACCCGCACTTCCTTTCACGCAATTTTGAGAAGATTCTACAATTCTACAGTTTACCAGGACTTGGCAGATCATCAACTATAATATTGTGAATATTGACAGTGGCATTGTACCGACAGTGTCGGTGTACGACGTAATTTGACAACATTATAAACAGTTCGGACATTGCAAGTTATCAGCACTTAACATATATAATCCTCAGCAGTTATAATTCGAACATTTCCACGTATACAGACTTTCATTACATACCTTATATTCCACTTGTTATTTTGGAATATCTTACGTCGCCGTTTGTAAACATGACATTCTTCGCCATAGATATGATGCAGACTTACCAGAGACACATGTACAGGCAGTGCAGCTAGCCTCGTGCTACACTAGCGCTATCGAGTGACTATGGCGGAACCTCAAGAAACATTCCCGAGAGCTGTGTTAATATAATTTTCCTGTAATATTGCGAAAGTCTGAAAGGAATTGTTTTATAATTAATTTTGTTCTAAGCGAGACGTGTAAAGTTTGTATTGTGTTTTCATTATGTAATTTCAGGTTTGTAGTAACAATTGGTACACTAGACCCCCGATTTTACGAACCCTGGATTTAACGAAGGTAGCGATTCTACGAATACAATCTCAGGAACCCTCAAAAAATAACTAAATTATATGAAAAAAAAATTGTAAGGAATTACGTTGACAATGAATAAAACATACTGTATCTAATTCACTGCATTAAAATATGAATTGTAGAGTTGCAGTTATTACTTGGTAAGTCACAATATTAAAAATAAAACAAAAATAGCGAAAATCCATTAAAAAATGTGGCAGTGACAGTTTGAAAACCGCGCGGCCGCGGCGGCGCCGCCTGAGCCAAGCCGGCCGGCCTGTCTCCAACTACGACGTATTAGGATCTATATTGAGGTCGTACTATAGACGCAAAGTTCCAGCGCATGCGCATATGCTCATTTAACTATAGTACAGCCTCCTTCTAGGCTGTTTCACGACGTCTTATATCTCTCTCGTCTCGCGCCGAATGAGTTTACTTT
>PNEQ01111008.1:0-34337 GCA_003012365.1 Medauroidea extradentata
CACTTTGTTTCAGTGTCTCACGTGCACATCGGCAGTTCTGTTTCAAGGTTATTGGCAGCGTGTCTATGTTCAGACACGTTTCTCATTTGACTGCACCAATCAGAATAAGATTATTGTCACTCCGTACGTCTATAATTTGCCAAGGCCAGTGAGAGTAAAATCATCCAATCACAGACGATGTAGCAGAGCTGCAGGTGTGTACATGACGTATCGAAAACAAATGTTGCAAAAATATTTTCGCCATAAAATCTTGGCTCTAGGGATAAGGAATGGGCCAAGTGCTGTGCGACCCTACAGTCCACACCTCTCGGAGGATAATAGACTTGCCCAAGTTGACAACCATTAAGTCAAATGTTCTTTATTATTATTATTTAAATGTAGTTCGCACAGAAACATTAGTTATTGGAGACATGTGTTTAATAATAGGATACAGATAGGCAGAAATACATTAATAATTAATTAGATTTTAATTTAGGTCATTGCCAAGTTTCTTAATTTTATTATTGGGTTGTTTTAAATTTACTAGTTTCTTGAATAATGTAATATGTTTTAATTATTAATTTTATCAAGTGTATTCATTTGTTCACCATCACCACTTCATCTCAATTAGTTTTGTTGTATTTTGGCGGGAGATGCTGCACCCTCTGCGCGCCAACTCCCGCAAGCTGGGCTTGTTCGTCCGACCACTGAGCAGGACACACGTGCGGAAGAACTGCTCTCGCGCCGCCCCTGGACCTTGTGTAGTGTGTAGTGAATATTTAGTAAGTTAGTATGAACATTCGTGTTCTGTCCAGGGGCCGAACCGCCGTCATCACCGCGGTTACAGTAGTTTTTAGCAAACATGTACATAATCATCAAGTACTATTAAATTCGTGTAAATCAACAGAGCTTTTCATTTCCGTATCCGGACAGGGTGTGAACCCAGTACTTCCACGTATCTTTCAGTGGAGAAGAGGCGTGGCCCTGGCCTAAACAGGGGCTAAGAGTGTACGTGTAAGTATACATAGCCAGGCTCAAGATTGCCAACATCGGCGACTCTACTTGGGGGCAGTCACATGGTCGTCGGTCACACGACCTGAGAAAGATGTCTCGTGCTCGTGTTTCGCCGAGCTAAAACTGCGGAACTGGTGCCTATGGGTCTTCTTAACCTTCCCCTGAACACAGTCTCTCTTCATTTCGCCCCCGCGCAACTCAAAGTCACGTTAATAGATTAAGAGTAATAGCAGTAAAACTTAGTTTATATAATTGTTTCAAAATCGTGCCAAGCTCGTGTGTAAATCTATTTATATTAATTAACAAATCATGTTATAATTTATTTCGTACACTGATTCTAACAATACTTATAAAAAATAATATTTATAGTTATTGTGTTCTGTGTCGCTATTTTCAGTTGTTGTTTTTTTTTTTGCTGGTGATCCGGTTTACCAATCCCACTGGCCATAAGGTTAGGTTGAACAGTGTCACATGCTTTATTTGATATATTTTCTCTTCACTAAAGTGTGTTCAATATGCCATGCATTCATTACAGGAGAAACAAATTGCATCTTAAAAGTTCGATCTGTCCACTGAAAATGTTAACTTATGTTTATTTATTTATTTTTTTAGCGAAAATTATTGATTAATTTCCATTTTGCAATCCTAATCATTCTACGTTTCTCTACACAGTTTTGTTGAGATGTTATAATATACATAGATAACTTAAAAATTTAGTTTTTTTCACAATGTCAGTTTTTTGCAGTATTGTACTTACCAAGAATTACAGCTAGATACTTCATTCTAAATTAGTTTAGAGCGGTTAGAGTTGTTGTGATTCACTCGGAATCTTCGAGTTCTTTATATCGCGCCGTAATTAATCTTATATACGAATACGTGTTTTCCATTCTATTTCTTTGTCGGAAATCACAATGACGTGATGGTATATAAAATTGTGTATCGTCATGTAGTCTGCACGAGTTTGCGTTTGTTTGCTTATTACGAAAACATAAATGTGTGATTTATGACTGGAATGGAAGATATGCTTAACCTTGTAATTGTGAATGTAAACATTTAATAAAACTCCTGTGGCGCCCACAATAACAACAAAGTAACACGAGTGTATGTTGGGAAACAACTATGTAGAGAACACATTACAAAACGTCGTTACGTGTCCTAGAACTTAGATCAAGTTAGACCATAGACTTTATTAGCACGGTTCCTATTAAGAAAATTACAATGCATCAGTCTTACAGGACAGGTCGAAAATTGTATTTCGCGGTATCTCGAAGATGAACTCTTTAATAATTATGCGAGTAAAGTGCGTGTACATAAAATTTTTTGGTCATACACCATTACGTTTGTCCAAAAAAATCTTTTACGTTCACAATACGTTTCTATTGAAAGAATCGTTCAAAGATCACAATACATTGTGTTTGCACACTTCCAATAATTAATTTGTCGTTATAAAATTGAAAGTTGAAAATTTCTACCTCTTTTTATCACACAACCATGCTTGCCCGCTTTTAATTATTTTCACAGACATTTCTCGTTTTATGCCTGTTGGTAATGAACAAACGTCTTCTGTGTTACCAATTTTAAACACAGGGCATTTAATTCATTTTGCGTTGTACATTTATAACGGTAGCTCAAATAATGAGCAATGGTAACTTGGTGCTTTAAGGGCGCGGTCTATCGCAATTTTCATCACCATTATTTTATTTTTTATTTGTACAATATATATTTTTCCTTATTTTAGACACAAAATGTGATTAAATTTGGTTTTTATGAAATTTTTTTATCTCTCATAGTTTTCGCGTAATGGCTTGTTAAAGTCATATTTTGCATATTTCCGTTTTAACGACTACACTAAAACCAACTCATATACCAAACTCAAAAAAATCACAGTGTATAAAGACATTTCAGGCTACAATGACATGCTCATAAAATTAAAGAATAAAAATTATTTGTATTTTAAAAAAATATATAGAATATTTTAAATTTTTATTTTTAGTTTCAACATTTTTTTAAACTTCAAATAATTTTTATTCTTTAATTTTATGAGCATGTCATTGTAGCCTGCAATGTCTTTATCCACTGTGATTTTTTTTGAGTTTGTTATATCAGTTGGTTTGAGTGTAGTCGTTAAAACGGAAACATGCAAAAATTTGACTTTAAAAGCCATTACGCGAAAACTATGAGAGATAAAAACATTTCACAAGAGCCGAATTCAGTCACATATTGAGTCTAAAATTAGAAAAAAAATCTGGTACAAATAAAAAATAAAATAATGGCGATGAAAATTGCGGTAGACCGCGCCTTAAAAGCCAACATTCAAAAGTTTACCTTAGATAATAGTAAACACGCAGAAAGTAGAATGCAAGTTTCGAACCAGACGAAGCGGTTGTTCGGTGCGTTTTCTCAGAGATCACCTAATTATGTCGTATTCCAGTGCTGCTCTAAAATCTCTTTATATCACCCCTCATCAGCAGAACCTCGTTGTCAAATGCTCACCAGCATTTCTTCATTTTGTTGATTGATTTGGAAGGTCATTGCCTACGTTCGCGTGCGTGGCACAAAGAAAAAAAATGGGATCGACACAAAGTAAGTTGTCCAATCTCTTTTGATTTCTGTTTGCGTGAATCGTGCCCCACCAATGATTTCTGGTTGTGCATAGATAATGATAATTTAGAAATGTGGTTGATATATTAACTTAATTGCAGTAATGATTTCTTATGTAAACGAACAACAGCACATAGTGGCATCTAGTACATAGACAAAGAGGGTTTTTCATCTGTTTATGTTAGTCACCCTTCAAAACAGACGGAAAGAGAATCATTTTACTCGAGGAGTTCACAAAGCGAGTCGAGTGAAGTTTGTTGCCGTGCGATAAGTGAACAGAACTAAAAACTTGCTGACTTCCTTCCATAATCTTGTTAACATGCTGTAATGGAGTTAACTTAGTTACGTTACTGTGAAAATCTGGCAACAGGTTGCTTTCTGTAGAAGTGTAATGTATGTGCGACAAAACAAAAACAAGACACCAGGCTTTATTACTCTGTTAGGGCTACCAAGCCTCAGGATAAATAATAAGTAGCTACAGATTAAGCTCAAGAGTTGGAAACTTACTTCTAGGAGAGGGAGCAGTATATAATGATGAGAGTGATTAATAGATTTAATTATAGAATAAAACTTCCGAAATGTGTTATATATGAAAGATAGTTGATCAAATAGGAATGCTGTTTGCATTACAGATCGCACCCTAGAAGCCATCGTCATATTACTACAGGAGAATAATGTTCTATTAACTGGTGACAAGTGGACAATTGTGCTAGAAATTCCTATCAGAGAAAAGCATGCAGATATTGAAGACTTCAAGGAGCTACTTAGTTCGATCGGAGGTAGAACTGTTCCCATAGGATACATAAGAAATTTTAAAGATTATGACATTCCGATAAGACATTCGTTTGATGAGATTTACGTGATATAGGAACTAGTAGATCATTTAGATGAGGACATTAATAAGTTGTTGATTTTTCCAAGTGCATCCCCTCGAATGAAACGCAGATTAATAAACGTAGGTGGTGACATTTTGAAATTTCTATTCGGGACATTATCTAATGAGGATTATAATCATACTAATAAGATAACTAAGGAACTAGAAGACAGACAAGAAAACCTTATACAAGTTGTGGAACACCAATTAACTATTATGAAGGGTTTATATTCAAATATAATAAGCAATGCGAAAGCTGTTGAATCATTGGCAGAACAGTTAAGCGAGAAGTTACAAACATTTGCAATAATCTTCGAGAGCAGGATAGTTCACTTTGGGGAGATTTTGGATCTTAACAAAATAGCCAGAGCAGTTGAATTTGTATTGCAAATTTGCAAGCAATAGGTCATTAAAATAAAGAAGTCATTAGATATAGTAGCAACAGGTAGAGTGCCGTCAACTTTGCTATCACCTGCTAAATTGTTAGAGATTCTTAAAGAAATAGCTCCTGAGTAGTGTAGTATAGTTCCTTCTATTGCAGGAGTCTAGGCACCGGATCACCGGATCTGTTCAGTATGTGTCTCGTAATTATTAGTATAAGGTCTACCCACCATCTTGGTTAATGTCCGTTGTCTTGATACCTGGCTACCCTCATTCGTGCCACCCTCCATCTTGTTTTTTTTAAATTAGTTTTATAGTTGTCCTCTAGGAAGTTCTGCCAGTAATTACTGATCGTTTCCTAGATGGCGTTCATGATTATGAATTTGGTGCTGAGTATTTCCACCAGGTGAGCTAGTAGCTATACCGATTGTTGGTTCCAGTGTCGTCTGCTAGACAACATTGGTGTTGTATATACTACTGGTTTAGTCCGTCTCCATTTCCAAGTCTCACGGCTAGGAGCGCTAGCACATAAATTAGTTTTTAAGGATACAAGAGTACTAAACTTACCATGTCTGAGTTCGGTGTACCTGGAACCTACATCATTGTTTCAGTATAGGTCACATGTTGCTTCACCCAAAATAGTACAATATTAATTTTTTTCCTATTAAATCACATCAACTGGCTCTTTCTTCGCTCTCGGTAGACACCATGATATTTGATAACATTTTTTGCGAGGCTTAATTTATTTTCTACACTACTAAAATTTAACATTTTTAGGACCCTACCCTTCTGTAATGCATCCCAGTACAATGCTGGCAATTCCTGTAGTATATTGCATTCTCGTAAGACATTGAATATGATCCACTCGTGTAGGTGTTGGAATTTTTTTCCTGTATGATGTTTATAAGTAGTGTACATTAGTACTATTTTACCTCGTGTAGTGCGTGTCTTCTTCTAATACTTCTAATACGTTATTCTTGCTATGCTTTGTCAGGGCTTGGTAAAATTTATACTACGGTTAGGCCCTTTATTTAATGTTTTTAATGCTGAAATCATAAATTAACCTAACCTAACCTGACCTTCTACCTTGTTACATATCTAACCTTGTCTCCGTTCTTTCTTTAACCTAATACTACTTTTCATTGCATATATGACTTATAATATATTTTTTAACCTGTGTATACATTTTGAGTATTTTTATCATGTTTTACCTTTCACACGCTAGACTTCTTGGAATTTAATTTATATTTTTGTCCTGTACCTGTTCTGTGAGTTGGTTTCTAATTTTTTTGTTTAGTTTCTTAAATTTTATGCTGTTACTTTCGTATACATAAGTTTCACCCTGAAATGCTTTATAATATTTTTTATTGCTTATGTGTAGAAGGAATGGTTAATTTGTTTTTTGTTCAACTTTTTTATATGTTATATTTCTGTTCTTTAATGATTTTTCCTTTCGTATACGTGTTTTATGTACGTGACCCTTTTCTCTCTCTCTCTCTCTCTCTCTCTCTCTCTCTCTCTCGTGCTCTCTCTTTATCTCTTGTGCTCTCCCTCCCTCTAGGATATTACATGTTGGTTTTCTGTGTTAGACCTTTAAAGAATGTTCTCTCCCTCTTTCTCATGCTCTCTCTTCCTCTAGGATATTACATGTTGGTTTTTCTGTGTTAGACCTTTATGATTATTTTTCGTTTTATTATATTTGGTTTGAGACATTTTCTTCTGTGTTGAACGTTGGTATATGTTTTCTAGTATCACACAGAAACTTTGGGTACTTTGAATTAAGTATTTTCTTGTCTGTAAGTAATTGTATATGTTTTTTACTTAATGTTTTGTCTGTATCTAGATCTTGGAAATACTGTTTATGTTAAACCTCCATTGTAAAATTTTTCTGCAATAAAAAGTCTGAATTTTTCCATAGGTGTCAAACTACTTTTACCCTGGTGGCAGTGCTCATAACTATTTTTTTAGACCCTCCAATATTTTACCTTATGTTATGTGTACCATCTTGGTTAGTGTCCGTTTTCTTGATACCTGGCTACCCTCATTCGTGCCACCCTCCATCTTGGTTTCTTTATTAGTTTTATAGTTGTCCTCTAGACAGTTCTGCCAGTGCAGCTTGACCGCATTTGTCCCGCTGTTGCGCCACAGTACAATCACAGTTCTCCTGCCATGTGAGTCTTGCTCCTCCGATGACACAGACGTTATGGCAGAGCTGTCGAGTGCGTGGGCATTGTCTCTAGCCAGTCACAGAGTGTCCTTAGTAACTTTTCATCAATTAGCCACACCCAGGAGGTGTCCTCACTTTTGGAGGGAGGTTCCCCTTCCACTCACTTGAGTACTTTATTTGGCCCGCCTGCCCTTGGTAGAGGACTTCTACTGCAGATCTCAAAGAGCTAACATCTGTTGCTGCTGGGGACGACCCGAAGCCTGCGCCAGATGCCACGCCCTTCACCCACCACAGTAGACTTCATGATATGAGAATAAATTTGCTTTTGCATTTAAGTTTGTAAGTTAGCTTTGCCCTATGGCCTGCTTCAGCTTTACAAACAAGTAAGTAAATATATCATAATTGCTGAATAGGTATATGAAGAAGATGAACACTTGCTCGGTTACTGTTTAATTTATTAATTATATAGGAGTGTTCCTCATGAATGTCTGACAGCTAGCTCAGACATCGCATCACGTTTAGTACCCACTGAGACCCTCTTGCTTTAAATTCCTCCATTTTAGTTACGGTTTTATAAATACTACTTTCGTTATATTAATTTAAATCCGGTCTTTTTAATATAGTTTTAACAACGTATCGTGATATTCTTCTTCTGTTAATCATCTTTAATACCGAGCAGAAAACGTAAGTATACTTTAATATGTGTTTTTTTTTCAAATTGTTATTTTATTTCATATATTACAACTATCATTAAACATTTTGTTGGATCTATTTCATCATTTATGCAGTAAATATGGATAAATTTTTAATTTTCCTGCAAAGGCTTTAGCTATTTCATTTGTTCTATAATCATTTTTTATTGTATAATTTCTTTAAAATTTAAATTTTTCACAATTAACTATGATATTATTTATATGATGATTCATAATAATTTTTACAAACATAACACTTAGCTTCAATTTCTGAAGCCCTTTTAATTCCCCTTAAAATATACGATATTTAAATTTAATTTAATTCTATACGATATTAAAAGAGTTGTTTGTGTTCAATCGCATCACTGTAGCTTAGGCTTCTCTGATTATTTTTGGATCCATTAATTACAATCATTTTTATTAAGTTAATTTATTTTCATGTTCAGTTGTTGTACTTTCTTCAAATTAATGAATAAAAAAAATCTATAAGAACTACAATTTCTGCACTTTAATTTTTCTGAAATTTTTTAATGTTGGTTGCAATGTGAGTTTACAATGAGAATTAATTGGTTTGTGGACATATGCCATTGCTCATGTTTTGCTGCAAACTTGTGTTGAATGACTTAGTACAAAAAAAAGAGAAAACAAACATAAAACACATACACAAAAAACATAGAAAATTAATTCCCAGAAGAATTCTGTCAGTTTTTGTTTTTTATTAGACAAAAAATTATTATAAAGATAGAATTCAGTCAAATATCAATACAACACCCAGACACAAAAGAAAAACACAAATGGAACCAGATTCCAAAAATAGAAAAGACGGGCGTAGACAAAAAACCGTCACCAGTGAACAACAAACAATGAGCAATGGCGTACGTCCAACCAATAAATTAAATTTTTTTATTTTTTTCCTTTTTAAATTTTTATGAACATTTTTCCTTTATAGAAAGAAACGAGTAACTCAAAGAGAAATGTGGAAGCAACTTGAATGAATGAAATGAAATAATACAAGAATTTACAATTATTTCTGAACTTACGATGGGCAAACCGTATTTAATAAATAAATCTAAATATTAGATAAAATATTTCGTCGTTGAGTTTTATTAAAAATAGTAGATATGCAAGTATGTTTACCTGACAGTTATGTTCAAAATTTTGACAATAAAGTATTTAATAATGTTAATAGCAAAACTAAAATTATTATATTTAAATGAGAGAAAAGTGTGGATCTGGAAAAAAAATTTCATTCAATTAGATTCAACGAAAAATTTATTTTATTTAGTTAAAATTTCACTTTTTTATACTTTTATTTTTTCATTTACAGTTATTTAGACTCCTTACATTTAAACTGTTTTATCTCATTTTTACGGTGGTTTTGTAAAAATGCCTTGGTATGAAAATTGTGAACAAATTGCGTTAGTATATAAATATTCTTGGGAATTGATTTTTTGAGCAATTTTGAACACTTAAAATGGGCATCAGCCACGAACATACGAGCGTTAATTTTTTTTTTCAGCTTCCGATCGGCTGTAATAAAAAACGGGAATGAATTAAGACATTATTTTAATGTCAAAATAAACGTACATCTTTACACTATTTTTTCCACATAATCATCGTGCAGATTGAGGCATTTGTCGTACCGATGCACCAGCTTGCCGATACCCTCTGCAAAGAATGATGCCTCCTGCCTATTCAGCCTCGTTTTAACAGTGTCCTGCAGTTCATCATGGTTGTTGAAGCGTCGTTCTCGAAGCGACTTTTTCAACTTCGGGAAAAGGTGAAAGTCACTCGGTACTAAATCCGGACTGTAAGGAGGGTATCGGCAAGCTGGTGAATCGGTACGACAAATGCCTCAAACTGTACGGTGATTATGTGGAACAATAGTGTAAAGATGTACGTTTATTTTGACATTAAAAAAAATTTCCTAATTCATTCCCGTTTTTTTTATTACAGCCGATCGGAGTTTAAAAAAAACCCTCGTACAAATATATACTACTCAGGTGTTCTAGACTTATTTTGCATTAATTCATTAAGATAGTTTCATAATTAAACAATTATATTTAAAATATTTAGATTTAAAAACGGTAATCGTAAAGTTAATTACTTTTTGTTTGACTGTTAAAAACGCAGTAAATTTTTACAGATGCATTGTTATAAGTATTTCAATACAAGTGTAAGCCTATCAGACCTATGCCGCTGAAAAATGTATCGTCCCATTAAATATTAGTAGGCCACACCTGTGAGTGTTTCTCAATTATTACAGGATAAGTATTTTACCGTCAAATATTTAATTCACGATACAATTATTGAAGGTTCGATACTTATGTACAATAACACCCACGCAGTTGGAACAATAATATGCATAGCACTATCAGCAAATAAAGTTCTTAGTTAGCATAAATTCATCAACTTCCAATAGAGTGATCTGAAATCTGTATAACTGTTTTCGAATTCCTCAATGCATTTGTGAATAAGTGAGATAAGATGCTAAGCACCCTTATGTTACATATCTGTATTACAGTGAAAGTAAAGAGATTATGGCCACAAATAGTTTTGTTTCCTGCACTGTACTAAAATATTGAAATTAATATTCGACTTATATCATATATGCTTTTAATGTATACAATTAGTTTTTCAATATGTAAACACTATAGGACTTAGTTGTACTACTTTAAGAGCAGTTACAAATGTATATTTTTGAGAAACTGTTTTGATTTACTAATGTGGTTTATTTTAACTGCCATTTACTGGGATAAATAATTGTATATGCGTATACACAAAAAACTGCTTATTAAATTGTAGATGTTGAGTAACTGCTTAGTTAATGGTAGATTTTATTGAAACCACATTTTACTAGGCCATATAATTGTATTGTCTTGGATGGCAGATAATTATTCCCCGGAACTTTGCCTTTCCCAAATTTGTGTTTGGAAATAAGTGTAAACTAACAATTTCTTTTATCATTATTGAAAACTAAAATTGTAGTATTTTGTAATCATTGGAAATTTTATTACAAATCAAAGTGATATAAATGTGAAATAAATTAGTAAAGTACATAGTTGACTTTCAAATAATGACAGAGTTGCACATATCACTTTCATTTTGCTTATAATTACTTGTAAACATTCATAATTTCTGTTTTGAAAACAATAAGTAAAATTTAACAATGAATGGTTGAAATGATATTACAGAGAAGCGTAACAAGAAACATTTACAAAAATAATTAAAATATCTTACTTGATATTCAAATTATGTTACAGAGAAACATAATAAGGTAAATGTACTATTAATAAGTAAAATAATATACTTGACCTTCAAATAATGACAGATACACAATCATCTTCCTTCCTAACTTAGTACTGGTAAACAGATAGGTACTTTGACATTACAATGAACAGCAATTAATAGCAGCAGCTCAAGGTAGAGACGTTCACACTAATATTCAAGGCGTATGTGCAATTGTGTAAGTAGAAGAATAATTTCACAACTACAATGATAAAATGCACTTTATAGGTATTATTTTCGACATTTAGGAAACATCTCAATCACTAGCCATCCCTGCCATCATTACTAGTAAGTGGAAGTTAATGCCAAAATTTTAGTCAGTTTTCAGGAATAACAGATGATTTTTCTTTCAACAACTGAAAAAGTGAGCCTTTTCTCAAAACAGAGATACCACTTGGGCGTTATTGCTTGTCTTGTGCAAGAATGTTCCCAGTTTTAATGATATTCATTTGTAGAAAATCCAGCGTCATCCACTCAATGCTATATAATTTTTTGTAGGAGAGAAGTAGGCTGCCACGTTTAGCTTTGACTGTTACAATGTCGTGAAGGTATGGTCAGTCAGGTGAACTACTTTTGAGCTTTTTCATAGACATAAAACTCTTCCAATTATAGAAAACACCAAGTTCGGTTGTGGGCACAATAACTTTCTTCGGAGCCAATGAGACTGCTTCTCGAAAGTCGTAGGAGTAATAGATATTTCACTGTTTATTAGTTTTCATAGACTTCTCAATGGAATGGTGGAAGGAATCTGCCGACATAAATGTGTAGTCATGTTCGAAGTACTTTACCACAATGTCATCGGCACTGATAAGTTTTGAATTCACAATGTACACCAGAAATGTAAATAGTGTCCAGGTTTCGTTTTGTGCTGTACAATTGTCCATTAAAAACACGATGTTTTTGGCATCTCTTACCTCACTACAGGTTAGAAATTTGAAAACTGCACTTACATTGTCATCTTTTTTCTACCTCTTATATCTTCATTGCAAAGAACAGGGACAGTATTAAGATTACTCTTTGAACCTACAGGAGCAAATGTTTAGTTGTACATGGAGAGACGTTGCGAGAAAACAACATACTTGAACACGTCTAGCCTTGACAGTTTAATTACCTTCTGTAAATATACATTGTACACCATTTCGTTTTTATAAGTTAATTTGCTCTTATCTTCGCTGTAAATATCTCTCCCAATAGCTGCCATATTAATATGCAACTTCCATTATTTACAGCCAATACAACTGCTGCCAGGATCTTCATGGGAGTGTGGATGCTGCTTGAAGTGTTCACAAAATTCGCACTCTTGATGGTCTAACTTTACAAAGGAAATGTTCATTTTGTCCACTTCTTCTTACAGATCATATGACTATTTGAAGGAGAGACTACTTGTTTGAAAACTGTTATATATTTTAGTCATTACAATATGAGTATTCATGGATCATTTTAGTTATTGTTAGGTCACTTGGTAAGTTCAATGTCTTTGGTGTATGCTCACAGCGATAGTTAGAAATATATAATTAATTGGTTTAATGTTATCTAGAATATGTGTTCTGTCAACCAAGTTATGAGGAGATTTGCCTTTCAACTTTGGGAGACAACTCAGTTCCCTTGCACATTGCTTGAATAACTCTGTCATTATTTTTACAATATCCTAGCGTAGCAACAATAAATATTTTACATACTTTTTTGGAATATCACTGCTGGTCTTTCAAATGATATTCCACTGTATCTTTCCTCCTTGAATTACACCCTGCTATTTTCCTCTGCACAGGTTTTCTATTCGTTACTGCAATAATAAACGATTTTTGCTCTTGTCGAGACAAGTTCAATATTGTTCATTTAATTGTACCCTTTTTCCTTCGGATGCTATTGTGTTACATTTAATTTAACACTTACATACATCTTTGACAGAGTGTTAATGTCAGATTTTCCGCATAGCAATTCTTTCAATTTCTTTGGGAGAAAGCAAAAATTTCCTCCTTTTTCTTAGCTCACCTGTTTTGGTAAAAACAGTGGGTCTGGTTGATTGTAATGGCGCACTTGTTTCAGAACTAAGTTCATCATCATCATCCCTTGAGTCAATTTCAACCCCATCACCAAACATTGGAGTTTCTCCGTTGGCATTGGCAACTAATGCAGTAGCCTATGTTCCATTTCATTTTCCACTACACATTCTCTTTGATGTTCTCTTACTTCTTGCATTGGTTGTCAATTGCCTTCATAATCAACAATGTATTCTAAATTAGGAAAATCACCTTGCTTACAATTATCATTAAAAATATCAAAATCTCCGCACACATCAAAGGAAGAAGATGATAAGATTGCCTCGAAGACCACCGAGTCGTCCATATTTTCAGCATCTACAACCGCAGGAATGATAAAAGACATAACTATTTTCAGTTTCCATTCCATTCCTAGAAACATCTGGACTAAAACTATTGCTAGTGCTTGGATAGGAACTGATATCAAAATAAATAAAACAAAAATAATCAAGTGTATCAGATAGATCAGCACGTAAGTGATAACCCAATCAAAAAATGTTTTAACTTCAGGCATATTATACGACTGTGTGGCTCCTTACTTAAACTGTAGCGACTTGCTGGAGGAATAATGCAGCTTACGATCAATTATGATTTTTAACCATCGTTTCAAAAGTGTTCAGGTTGTCATTATCCCATTAAAATGATCATGTTTAAAAATCACGCATGTGTAACGCATATTTGAAGAGCGTCGTATTATGTACCATTGTAAGTTTCAAAATAGGATCAATGTGTTTTGCAGCATTAATAAGTGGTACGACTATTGCATATAGTGGAAAGTGGCAGAGAGTTAACGTTAACTGTCGAAAGTATTTAAGTTATTCCCATTCTGTATGTATTTTAACCACATTTTCTTTCCTAAAGTTTTTAGTAAATGGCCCTTTAATCATTGTGGCATGGCACTCCTAGTTTATTAGTTCATGCCTAATATTTATTTCTTACCTATTGAATTATTACAGATTCTGAGATCTTCATTGATTTGACATTAATTGCTGCTGAGAGCTAAGTAATTATTTGATAAAACATTTTTCTTCTGCAACAGTTCATACATTTCCATCTGCAACGTATGGCGCTGATATCACTGAAAAAAAAAGAATAACGTATTATTGTTGAAGTGTTTTATAAAACTTGCACATTATATTCACTATATGTACCTTTAAATTGAATGTTTTTTTAATAAACATGCGCACAACTTAAGTCAGATTATATGAGATTACTCATATGAGGGTATACTTTTTCAGTTATGAATAAATAATTAATAAAAAATATAGAATAACAACTTTGAAACTGTTCAGCAGGGTTCTAACGTTAACATGCTAATCAAAAAACAAAACTTATATGTATCCTTTGAACCAAGACTAATATTTACTTACGTGCATAAATTATATATTAACTGGCTTCTGCATCAAATTTTTCTTTGCGCTTCTTGATTTCAGAAGATGGTAGCATTTTACAACTTAATGCTCATAATCATCGTCAACCAAAACAATCGTAGGCCTATTTATCTGAATGAACGTGTAAATTGGCACAAGCTTTATGTACAAATAGTGAGTGAGTGAGAGATTTTGATCAGTGCTTAACATCGAGGTCTTCAGCGCTGGTGAGGGGTGACATGAGGTGAGAATAGAGCGGCGCCGGAATGAAAGGGAGGGGAAAAGGGAGATCTCTGAGAAAACCCGCCGACCAACGGCATCGTCTCGCATGAATCCCACATCCAAAAATCCAGGGACTGACCTTGCCGGGAATCGAACCCGGATCGGCTTCGTGGGCAAATCGTTATACATATAAGGGCCCCTATTATTTAGACGCGACCATAACATCTTAGGGTCATGGTACATTGCGCGGACTTTCACATGTTTTGGTTGCGAACCAGTGAACAGGAATATAAGGTATGAGTGTTGCGATACAGTGCGCGTGCCCATGACATCTTCGGGTTAATTAAAGTATGCCCATTGTTAACATCTTTGTGCCGCGAACATGTTTAGCTACCTTACAATTTTTGGTCGTGAATCGAAGCGCACCAACCAAACATTTTCTTGGTTGACCCTAGATATTTCTCATTGTGACTTTGCAATGGGCACACATCGGTTTCGTAACACAAGATATTACAGTTTACATCCCCACACCACAATTTTATTTTTAAGTTACATGCACTGTATTTTGAGATTTCTAATGGTCTCCGGTCGTGACACCTAGTAAACTTACTTACATATTTCGAGTGTACGAGCATCTCCGCTTAGGCTACATTTTAAGTGACTCTTGTACACAGAGTTGGTGATTTTCGGCAGACAATACAAGAAGAATGACGCTTATTCGAACGATTGGTGGATAGGTCAAAGTAAGGAAAAATTACAGCTGCGCCACTGGTGGTCAAATGTTAAATCAAATATATTGGTCCCTAAGAGACGTAAATGAGTTCTAGTCTAAAAGTAGAAGGGATTTGCACAAAAGATGCAAGTTTCCGAGGTAAAAGGTCATTGTCAAAGGGCATGGTTAAAGTTGAATGTTAAACAAAAAATGGCTAAAGTTGAACTGGAATTGCAGATCATCAACTGATTACTAGCCACCGAGCCGAAGACGTCCTAGCCGAAGTTTGCCGATAGACCCTGAGATATCTTCAGTTCGTCACGGCCCCCATACCCTGTCCTATAATTGACTATTGTGTACACCAGAACCATTTTTAAGAAATTTGCTCGTAGATTGAGTTCAGGAATGTGTTGAAGGTGGAAAATGTTCTCCATCATGGAAATGGCTTTTTTGAATTCAAAACTTTAACTTATTTTTGGACTTTTTTTATTAGAGATTATGTATCGGAAAAATAGTAATATTGGTGTGTGTAGGTGAAAGGAGGGAGCGACGGCCCCGAAGCAGTAAATATTATTGGGGAATATATTTGAGAAGAGTATGTAAAATGCAGTTGCATATATAAAATATTGTGTTTTCACATTATTTGATTGCTATTGGTTTGGCTGCATGGAAAGGTAACTCGCTTGACCGCTTTGAGAAGAAGAAGCCTGCCTATTTGGACATATCGATAAAGGTTGATTTTTGTTGGTTGACATGGATATTTGGTAAATTTTGAGATAAAAATTAAGTTTTGGATGTCTTCATGAAAAAATCGGGACACTTTGGACGAAAAATAAAAATTACTAGTACTGACATCTCAGTATGGTGGTATCACCTAATTCGTAAGTGACTAGTCTTACAGATTCTTTTACTGCGAACCTACAAGTTAAGACTGCTTTATTGGTACATGAAATTATATATTATGTGGAATATTATTTAACTTTTGTGGGGTTCAAAATCCCTTAATTACTCTAAATGATCAGATATTTATAAACGTTTGTTGTAAGCACACATTACTAATACGTTAGCCAACCATAAAGGTACCAAGATATTGCACTTTAAATCGGATACTAACTAAGGTTTCGCCCTGGTAGCAATTCGATTGCACGTAAACTGCAAAAATTATAAGAGTCACATTCTTAAATACCTACATCGACAGTTAACAAAGTCTTAAATATGTATACGGTATAATATTGTTTTTTTTTTTAACACAGAGCTAACATACCATATTTTAAATCACTTTGAACACTCGTATAACAATATTTGCGTATCTCCTAATGCACTGTAAAATATTATCTACAGATATCTAATCCTCTTACAAATAGGAGCTAATTAATTAAAGTATTATGTAATATATATCTGGAATAACATTTTCCACAAAATTAAAACCAAATCACTTAAAAAGATGTCAGTTCGACAAACAGATGCTACATAAGGCAGCTCACTCTTTAAAAATATTATTTAAGGGATGTTAAACTTGTAAGACTGATTTAATAAAGTAAATTGCTGCAAGCTGCTTATTGTGAGCGTTTGGTTGTCTATGAATATTATATAGCCATACAAGTGACAGATTTTTACAGTTTGCGCTGAGGAGTTCGTTCTTTGGTAATAAGACACGCTAAAAAATTTCCTGAAGTTTGCCATTGGAGCCAAGAAACAATAAACGAACATGCCTGCTGCAGCTAAAGACAATATTCATGTTACACTACCTGATACCTGAAGTACTGTACACTGCAAAAAAAGTTGTACTTTTACAAAGAAAATCTTTGGAGACCTAGTTGCCAAAGAAATATCTTGTAAAACTGCAATGGTGGTCCTTGTAATAAAAAACAAATTATATGTTTGTAAAATTACAAGGAACAGACTTGTAATTGTAATTTCAGTATGGAAAAAAAATTAACTTAAATGTTCATTGTACTTCATAAATAACACTGAACTTATTTATCAAATAACTCTTGAATAAAGGATGTTTACTATTAATCATTTTTAAAGTCAATAGAATTTGGAAGTACTAAGTTTCGAACATCATTCCCACACTTCCACGCATCTTACCACTAGACCACAACGACTTTTGTAGTGCTTAGACTTTATTTATTTTTATACATTCGATAAACAGTTAAGGAATAATTCATTATTTTAAAGTACAAAATTAATATAAACCTTCACTTTATTCCAGAAGTATGCTTTCCAGAAGTTGTGATCTTTGTATACGCCATTTCCGGCAAACCTATCATTTTAGTAGACTACACATTTTTTCTAAGTATTATTTACAAACAAAATCCTTTTTACATTATAAACTAATAATTTTGCAAGGAAATTTTTTCAATATTTACAAAATTTGTACAACTACAAAGAAGTGCCTTTTCATACTTTACAAAAAATTACAGTGCAGAAACTGTCAGTATATAAGTACAAATAATTCCATTGTAGTATTACAAAGTTTACCTTTGTAATTTAATAAACAAATTATTTTACGAAGGAAATCTTTGTACTTCTACAAATCCTTGTAAAAGAACAAAGAAAATCTTTGTAAATTTTACAACTTTTTTTAGAGTGTAGAGTGGTCTCCCGTAATATTATTTATTCATAGGGGGGCTTTGCAACTCTTTTTCTTTTTCTTCTTCTTGTTCTTGGTCTTCTTTCGGAGGAACCTGTGCAGTTTTCTCGAATTTAGGCGAAGGGAAACATTCGCCTTGAAAAAGGTGCAGGAAACCTATAACAAAATAAAAAAAAAAAAAATTTCATATCAAATACTTACTAACAGTTGTTATAAATGTCATTCTTTAATTGATTTCCAGATTATTAAGAACAATCTTTCATACTCCAAAGTTTATAATTTAGGAATTTACACTATTTACGATAATGTGAGCACGTTTCAATACATTACAGTCAGACGTACATTTTTAGTTTACTGAAAACTATACTTGAGTTTTATAACCTACGCCGCTATGTATTTACAAGTGACAGAGATATACTAACTAGATGAAAGTGTTACTTTTAGCGTAGGGGGCTATTATGCTTGCATTACATTCTATACGTGTTAATTACATTTCGTTCGATTTAAGGATTTCTCATAGTAAACACATTTTGTAATTAAGATGTATGTCAATTTGTCAGTAGTTTTAAATACATCATATAATAATTCACAGCAATAATGTATTAATTTTAATTATTTTCGATATTTTTAAGCAATGCGTCTGTGCATAATCATACACTTTAGACTATATTCTACCCAACTCATTAATAAGTAATGGTCTAACATATTTCAATAAAGGAATGTCATCTAATATATAAAAATAAATGTTTGCTAGTGCTGTCTTATATCCGTTCCTATAAGATTTATCCGATACGATGGAACTTAGGGAGTTGTGTGTGCGGCCGCGAAAATGTCTGCAAAAAATTGAGTTGATGGGAGGAATGGACCAAACGAGGTAGAGTTTCATATCAAGTTACCCAACAAATAAGTGAAAACAATACGTGAGTTGTGTGTGCGCCCGCAAAGGTATTTGCTAGAAATTATTAACTTGGTGTACAAAAAATTGGTAAAAAAAATGGGTCAACTGTTGTGCGTGCGCCCAAAAATTTGTATGTAAACAAAGTTATACATTCGAAAAGGTGGGAGGGGGCAGGAGCAAAACGGGGGCACCCGACAAATTTAATTTTAAAAAACCTTGTTGAGTTGTGCATGCAGTTTCAGCAAAGAAAAATTATTTAATATTATGGGGAGGTAAAAGGCGTGAGAGGTGTGCTAAACATTACACAGTTAAGCAGAAAGGAGTTCACACAAGTAAATAAATTATGGGGCTCCGGGAGCAGAGACTGGAGGCTGTGGTGCCTCGGTGCCGCATCCGCAACATTAAATGACGTCACCACCGCCATCTTGGATTACATCACCGCCACCAACTTGGATGATGTCAGCGCCGCCATCTTGTTTTCAGCCGCCATCTTTCTTCTGGCCACCATCTTGGATTACAGAACTTTCAAAATTTTCCAAATTTTTTCCAAATAAATAAACTTCCTAAAAATTATTTTTAAACCATCCACAATATTGTTTGTTGGCACCATCTTGGAATAACCTTCCCCCCACCCCGGCCAAATCTCATCAGTCATTGTTTACATGTTCTGGAGCCTGCCATATTTAATTTATTTTAATTCCCACCAATTTTCAACAGTCATTTGTTTATATGTTCAGGAGGCCACCATATTTAATTTTAATTTTTCTACTTTAAATTTCAAAACAACATCACTATAAACAAATTTGTTTTTGTAAATTTTAAATCATTTACAAATATATGTATTATCAAACGACTATGCCACTCAATCTACCATATGTCTGACAGTATTCATAAAACAACTCAAATTCTCTGATCACTGTCCCCTTAATAGATTTCACTTGATCACAGAAACCAACCCTTTCTTTCGGGAACGATACTGACATAAACTATAATTTAGGAATATTCAGACATATTATACAATCTATCTTATATATACCAACCTAAATCTAGCAGTCGTATAGTTTAAACATTCAATATCACGAAACATACCAACCAACCCGTCTATTGTACTTTCATTACCGAAATCTTACCAGACAGTTCAAGGATGTAAGACACCATTCAATATTCTCAAGAGCAGGGTAGCAGTCAACAGCTATAGTCTACATAAAGAGACAAACAAAATTGTCCTCTAACAACAGAACTAACTATTCCCTGCCACTGAACCACCAATCTAAACCATCATTTTATTCATCACATCAATACTCCATACCACCATTATATTTATCATAAGTACACAATAACAAAGAGCAAAGCAAATAAAAAAATATGTAACCAAACCATATACATATCATACATCACCAAAACAAAACCCAGATGCACTAATGAAACCCCTAAGACGTTTCTTATCTCAAACAATAATTACGCTGTGAAGCACAAGCCATACAAAAATAATTATCATTTCAAAACAGTACATCAATATGATCAAACGAAACCCATTCACCACAAAATGAACTACAGACACAAACACTAAAAATACAACCAACATAAAACCACAATCACATCCATAATTTTCTATGCAAACATCAAAACTAGAACAGTCCCATTCACCGCAGGGACCGCACATAGCACCGCAGGCAACAAATTTCGCACCACAGTTACGGTACAATGAACGTGCCCTCCGCACATAGCAGTGCAGGCCGTGCCACAGGCACCACTGTTTGTACTGCAAACACCATAATCCTCTTCCTATTACCATATCTTCCAACCACCAGGAGTACATACACTGAAGGAATTGGAAATGTCTCTCACCCTCTACACAAAAATCTACACATCTGTAAACATATCACCATATGTATGTAGCTCCACACATAGGTACACATTAGCCCCACAACTGCGTAGACAACTATCTCGTCAGTTTATACATAATCACACTTCAACATATGTTAACCCATCCTCAGAGGCTACCCACGAGAAGCATATTTTAGATGCGAATTATAAGTAGTGTTGAGGAATGCAACGATATTTGACAAGCTGAGGCTCCAGCCATGATGCTGTAATATAGCTCGCCGTAACACAACTATGTGCACTCTCTGCAACCATCTCCTCACACAACTATGCATTCACTTCACACTCCTCAATCAGTTCCCCACACAACTATGCGCACTCCGCACACAACTATGCCCTCATCTCCAATTACTCCTGCTCTCTCATTCCAATCATACTTTCCTCCTCTCATTTATCAGCTACCAGCTACAAGCCGCATCTCTCATTTCTCCTCATCCCCTCTTTTAACTCCCCACCCACGAGCCTCATTTGTTTTCCATTGTACATCGCCTTGGTAGGGGTGTCGTAGTCGGCAGCCATTATTGTTTCCTATTTACTCACTCCAAAGGTAGAACAATCGCTCTCTTGATGCTGGAGTCATTCTGAGATAGGCATGGTGAACTAGCAAACTCCTCCTCCTCACCATCGTCCTCCTACTCCTCTCTCTCTCACCTTATAAATTAGGAAGACCACCTCCTCCTCCTCGTCATCGTCGACGTACTCCTCTCTTCCACCACAGGCACTGAAGGTGCCACGACGATCAAAGGATGATATATTGTTGATCTTTTTTTTTGCAAGGAGTCCTGGATAAGACAGCAGGTCACTTAGCTTACTCAATAAATCCAACCACTGTTACCACAATCTCATCTTCACAGGTGTGGTGTTGCAGACGATTCAGCAGTGGTTGTGGTGGTGGTGGTAGTGATGAGGCTGTTTCGTGAGAAGTCCTTGCAATGACACTCTTTTTCAGTTCGAATAGCATTTCGTCACTGTTGTTGTCCCACGCATGTATTACACACAAATCCTACTGCAAACCGAAGCCCCAAGAACCCAGCTCCATTCTACTCTCCCAGTTTGCCTCCCATACCCTCCAGCCAGTGTGTTGCAAGCCCACCCTCCTCCCTTCAAGTAGTCATAAATCTATGTCAGCCTCCCAGGGTTGACCACAGGTACCATCAAGTCATCCTAGTGACACGCAGACCTCCAAATGCGAGCGAGTCATTACCTGGAGGGTAGAGGGTGAGCATGTGCTCAAGGATCACAGTGAAGTGCGTGAGTCGTCCATCTTCGAACTTAATATCCCAGGCCATTAGACACCCAGGCAGTCCAGCGGGCTTGAAGTCCATAACCCAACAAATTATCAGCTCAAGTTCCAACATTTTCAAAGTTTGTGTGTGAAGTCATCACGTACCTAATATTCCCAATAAAAGAACTTTTATTATTAATAATTGTAATGAAATTTAGTTAAAAATATGTTTAATAATTCCTTTATAAATAAGAAAGAGTGTTTTACATTAATTAAATGTAATGCTCAATTTGCAAAACCAACTGTCATGTATTACATCAAACAAAAACCAACACACTAATACTTTATATCCTTTATTATTCAAAATCTTCTCGACTAAATATGTGTTTGAATTCTTGATAACTTGAATTTCTTCACTGCAGATACCTCCTTGAATAACCTGGCCTCCATGCCATCAATGTAGTAAGCTCTAGGTCTGTAGTGATGAAACCTGACCACTTTAAATATTTCAGTGCTCCAGTTTTGTGTGTAGCCTTTCGTAAATGTTCATTTCACTTAAGATATCTTTAAATAGTATATAACTCTTACTTCAGATTTGTGCAGGCCCAGTTTCTTCTCATTTTCATAAACAGTGTGCAGTAAAGTGATGCTCTTTTCATCCACAGGCTTAATGTTCGTGCCGTGATGTACTTCGTGATTATATTTTGACAGAAGCTTGAATAATATATTCACTCGCTAGCAGCTTCCGTGTGGTGAATATTTTTGACCCACCTTTCTGTCTACAAAATACAATTAAATTGTTCCACGATACTTGTCTTCATGCCACTATGGGTAGAGTAGTGGTTGTTTAATGTTTTGGCATCAAACTTAAAATGACTGTACGTTGAATATTTTGCAGAGACCCAGATGAAGATCTTATGACGGACCTCCATCTTAAAGGTATAAATAAAAATTAGAATAACAATTTTATCACTTTGACATACTTGCTTGTGACGACTCATTCTCGAAGTCACTTTGTACACCCAGTTGGAAAAAAATTAGACACTACGATCTCACACATATAATAAACCGATTTCTAGAGGCACTGGATATTTCTATGGTTCACCTGAACGTGTCCTAACTTGTTCCTACAGGCTCTGTTCGATTCCCTTCACAGTTTCCCCATCTAGCTCTTCTAATACCACAGTAAATGTATCGA
Source organism: Medauroidea extradentata (assembly GCA_003012365.1). Taxonomy (NCBI): domain Eukaryota; kingdom Metazoa; phylum Arthropoda; class Insecta; order Phasmatodea; family Phasmatidae; genus Medauroidea; species Medauroidea extradentata. The sequence goes on from PNEQ01111008.1 coordinate 23,141, forward strand.
GGCTGCATTAAAAATATGTATGTATCAATGAACACATTTGAAACAGTGTTTACAGTACGATTGTCCTCGTCATACATATCACAGCCAGCTCAACAGCCTATATACTGAAAATCGTAATAGACTGCAAGATGGATAGACAGTCACCCCAATGCACAATCCATACATAACTGGCTGAGGCAGCCACCAGCCTCACAGGTTCCTTCTATCACAAAGTACTAATCTGTCACAGAGACCACATACATCACATCAGCCATCATACTATAAACGTTCATTTTAAAACATTCAGAATACACACTCAGTTTATACTATCATACAAGCTATAAAAATAATTCCTGCGGGAAGGCAGCCAACATCACCCATTTGAACCATTCCGAAAGCAAATTAGCCACACAGAGAAATACCAAAGATCACAACAACTAGCACATATTCTGTCATGTATTGTAATCATCCTACTATTACATTATCCCATCTAACCATGTATATACACAGCACTAACCATTGAACCTAAAATTATATCAGCAATAAAAAAAACTACTCACGACCCTCCATTTTATCCAAAACCAACATTAACCATACAACCTCACTGTCTAAATTGCCATACTGAAGTAACATATAAACAAAATAATTAAACCAGACAAGCGTTTAAAACAATGCTAAAAACACAACTACTTTCTACATGCATGAAAAGATCACAGGCTCTGGTAAACATCTTGTCTCAATACCTGCAGTCCATCGCCAATGAACAGGAAACCTTTCCTTTACATATGTTAGCATTCACGTTCACATCATCTTCGCATGTGAAAACTTGTCACAGATATTACTATTATATCCAACACATTATGGTAACTACTTCGACAAAACCCACACCTCTTATTACAAATACCTACTAGAAGATTGCCAGCAATGCAGCTGTTGCTGTTAACAACATGCAGAAGAGTCTATAAACATAACACAATAAGGCTAGTCATCGTACTGAATAAGAAACAATCGTTCGGATGACAAATATATCAAGTCAAATCTTTAGTACTGTAAGATAGCATTTTTCTTTATTGAATTATTTGCCCTGCGGCCTGCCATACAACATATTACACAGATTGAATGTGTCTTGTATGTTGCTATAACACATAACTGAAACACTTTAGCCATGGAGAACATTCGAGTTTGTCTTCATAATGCTGTAGACATGCTGGTACATGTTAACAAACATATAAGGTCAGTTCATGTATGCGGTCCCATACAATTTAATATGTGGCTTAAATGTTTGTTTGGCAAGCTGGAGACGCACGAGGAGGAAGAAGACAAGAGAGCTATTAAGACGAGAAATATCCCAACTTATAATGCACATGATGATGTTGAGAAATCAGTTGCAGCCAGCTTGGAGAAGAACAGTTAACAGTATGAGGAAGGGGCAAGGAGAAGGAGGCAGAGGAAGACTACATGGGCAAAGGTTCAGATTGGACTTCGTTTTCTTCGCACAACATGGCATGCAACCATCTTGGAAGACGTCACATCTACTCTCTCAAACTCGACATTGTCCTTGTCCTTGACCTTTGATGTCACTTCTAGAAAAAAAACGAGGATTTTTTTCACCACAAAATAATATTTTTAACTAAATGTCATTACAGTTCTTTTATTGAGAATAGTATAGTCTGTGATGATTGCCCACACAAAGTTTTAGCATTTTAGAACTTGAGGTTTTGTTGGGTTATGGACATCATGCCTGCTGGGCTGCCTGAGTGTCTAAAGGCCTGGTATATTAAGTTCGAATATGGACGACTCTCGTACTTCGCTGCGATCCTTGAGCACATGCTTACCCCCTACCCTCCAGGTAGTGGCTCGTTCGCACATAGAGGTCTATGTGTTACTAGGATGACTTGATGGTACCTGTGGTCAGCCCTGAGGTGCAGACATAGATTTATGACTACTTGAAGAGAGGTGGGTGGGTTTGCGACACACTGGCTGGAGGGTAGGGGATGCAAACTGGGAGACTAGCAAGTAGTATTCTCTCCTGGGCTCTTTGGGCTTTGGTTTGCAGAAGGATTTTTAGATAATACGTGCGTGGAACAGCAACAGTGACGAAATGTTTGACGAACTGTACAGTAGTGTCATTGCAAGGACTTCTCAAGAAACAACAGCCTCATCACTACTACTACTACCACCACCACCACCACAACAACAACAAACCGCCACTGCTGAATCATCTGCGACACCACACCTGTGCAGATGAGTATGTGGGAACAATGCTTGGATTTATTGATTCAGCTAAGTGACCTGCTGTCTTATTGAGGACTCCCTGCAAAAAAAGGCCAAAAATAGAGCATCCTTTGATCGTCGTGGCACCTTCAGTGCCTGTGGTGGAAGAGAGGAGGACGACGACGATGACGAGGAGGTGGCAGTCTTCCCTGATGGATAAGGTGAGAGAGAGGAGTAGGACGACAGTGAGGAGGAGGAGGAGATTGCTAGTTCACCATGCCTATCTCAGAATGACTCCAGCATCAAGAGTGCGATTGTTCTACATTTGGATATATGGAGGATCCTCGACACAGCAAAGGTGCATACCCATTATTCTCTTGAAGGGCTGCATGAGAGAAGTCGGGTTACAGCGAGCTATAGTACAGCATCATGGCTGGAGCCTCAGCTTGTCAAATATCGTTGGTTTCACCACCTCTACGTTAAATTCGCACCTAAAATATGCTTCTCATGGGTAGCCTCTGAGGATGGGTTAACATATGTTGAAGTGTGAGCATGTATAAACTTACGAGACAGTTGTATATGCAGTTGTGGAGCTGATGTGTACCTACGTGTGGAGCTACATACATATGGTGATATGTTTACAGAGGTGTAGATTTTTGTGTAGAGGGTGAGAGACATTTCCAATTCCTTCAGTGTATGTGCTTCTGGTGGTTGGAGGATATGGTAATAAGAAGAGGACTATAGTGTCTGCAGTACAAACAGCGGTGCCTGTGGCACGGCCTGCACTGCTATGTGCGGAGGGCACGATGATTGTGCCATAACTGTGGTACGAAATTTGTTGCCTGCGGTGCTATGTGTGCTGCCTGCGGTGAATGGGACTGTTCTAGTTTTGATGATTGCATAAAAAATTATGGATGTGATTGTGGTTTTATGTTGGTTGTATTTTTAGTGTTTGTGTCTGTAGTTCATTTTGTGTTGAATAGGTTTCGTTTGATCATATTGGTGTACTGTTTTGAAATGATAATTATTTTTGTATGGCTTGTGCCTCACAGCGGATTTTTTGTTTGAGATAAGAAACGTCTTAGGGGTTTCATTAGTGCATGTGGGTTTCGTTTTGGTGATGTATGATATGTATATGGTTTGTATATATATTTTTTTATTTACTTTTGCTCTTTATTATTGTGTACTTATGATAAATATAATGGCGGTATGTATGTTTATACTAGGAGTATTGATGTGATGAATAAATTGATGGTTTAGATTGTTGGTTCAGTGGTAGGGATTAGTTAGCTATGTTGTTAAATGACAGTTTTGTTGGTCTCTTTATGTAGATTATAGCTGTAAAAGTTGACTGCTGCCATACTACTGTGGATATTGAATGGTATCTTACCTCCTTGAACTGTCTAGTAAGATTTCGGTAATAAAAGTACAATAGATGGGTAATTTTGTATGTTTCGTGAGATTGAATGTTTGTACTATATGACTGCTAGATTTAGGTTGGTGTGTACTTGAGTTAGATTTTATAATATGACTGAATGTTCCTAAATTATAGTGTATGTCAGGATCATTCCCTTAAGAAAGGCTTAGATTCTGAAATTAACTGAAGTCTATTAAGGCGACAGTGATAAGAAATGTTGAGTTGTGTTATTAATACTGTCAGATATATGGTAGATTGTGTGGCATGTTGGTTTGATAATACATATTTGTAAATGAATTAAAATTTACTAAAACGAATTAGTTCCTAGTGCTGTTGTAAAATTTAATGTAAGAAATGGGAACTGTTGTATATAACTCCGTACTGAAAGTTATGTGGTTTGTTGATGGATCGCATTATGTCAAATTAGGTCATGCTTGATGGTTTGCCTCAGGTAATGGTAGGCTGGAACTGGTAAGTTCAATGTGGGTCCTGTGATTTGAATGTTAATATAAAATAAGTTGAAGTGAAGAATACTTTAGTCACAGAATAAAAACAAATGCCAATCCTACTACACAAGGTATGAAAATTATAAGTCATTGTATAAGTTTCATGTGAGTGGACTGGAGATGAGAATTATTTTAAGTTCAGTATAGGATACCTAAAATTTGTAAGTCATTCATGAGTAAAACTAATGAAACATAGTTTACACACAACACAACTAATGACAAATGAAATATGGTGGCCCTCAAGTAGGTCGGAGGGCTCAGAATTTGTGTAGTCATGTGTGGTGGATATGGAGATGTGAGGAGAGTGAGGAGGATAATGAGGAGATATGAGAGGAGCGTGAGGGGACATGCGAGGAGCGTGAGGAGAATGTGAGGAGCCATGCCCAGCATAAGTAAATGGGAGCTGAGATGTGTGAGGAGAATGCACAGTTGTGTGAGGAGTGCGCTTAGTTGTGTGTGGAACTGAATGAGGAGCATGAGGTGAATGCATAGTTGTGTGAGGAGATGGTTGCAGAGAGTGCACGTAGTTGTGTGCGTCATACATAGGTTTTGGTCTCGACATAAATAAGAAAAGGGAAGATGGGAGACTTCCAGACCATGTTTACTGGAATTATGTTATCGAAATTGTAGACAGATGTATACTTGTTTCCCCGTAGCAGGCTGGAAATAATAGTCATGCAAGTAAATTATCCAGCATCATCGAAAAGTTGTGTATAGATGGTTACATATAATGATACACCAAAAGACTCCTAGCGAGCTTCACAAGCCTGCAAAGTGAAATTGGTCTCGAAGTATAGTGTGGTTGTTTGCTTTGAAGAAATATTATCAAATAGACTCTGTTGAAATGATTCTTATGCTTGCAAGTATAAATAACGCAAGTACATTCTGGCTGTTATTGACTGCTACAGAAATATTTGTGTGCTGTGGCCATTAAAACTGAGAGTTGGTGGTGATACAATAAATGCGATGCACATTGTTTTGCAATATAAAGGTCCGAGCAATAATCTACATAATGACCTCTGTAAATAATTCCACAACTCATTATTTCGAGCACTGATGTTAAAACATAAAATAAACCTTTACTCTACCTAGTGATTTTAAGGCTAGTATCGTAAACACTTTGATCTTAATCTGCAGAATGAAGTGTGGATAAAATTTTCAGCTCTACGAAGCTGCAAGTGGATATATGTGTATATATGTTGTCCAAGCTTGTATCAAAATATAATCATAAAGTACATAAGATCACGAACATGAAGTCTGCAGATGTGAAATACAACTCTTTACTGCACACTGTGTATAAAAAAGAGAAGAAACTGGGCCTGCACAAACCTAAATTGAAGGTTGGAGACTATGCAAGGCTGTAGTGAGTGAAAGCAACATTTACTAAAGGCTACACACCAAACTGGAGCACTGAAATACTTAAAGTGATCGAGATTCTTCTCTACGACCTAGAAGATGTGGAAGGTAAGGCTGTTTGAAAAGGTTTATACGGCGAAGAAATTCAAGTTACCAAATATCCAAACACATATTTGGTCGAGAAGGTACTGAAGAGAAAGTAAATATGGTTCTTGGGTGATGGCTGGGGTCCGATGCAAGCAACGACTTTTGGATTCGTCAATCAGAGATTATGTATGCATAATGTGAATTCTTATGTACGATGGAATAAATAAGTATCTTTGTATAAAAATTAATTTTCTGTGTTATAGTTTAAAAGCAAAAGTTCTTATGTTGGAAATAGTTGGAACTGCTACTGTGGTGCCTGGAATTAAGTCTTTGATGACAGCGCATGTGTGCTTTGAACATGTTGAAACTCGAAGCGAATAGCTGGTCGGGGTAAGGTGTGCAATTTCGTTATTTCGCCCTCGCGAGGCACTGGACTGTCCCGTGCGCGGCCGCAGACTTGTTTAGTCATGCTCCACGTGCATGTAGAGACACATCCGACATGCGAAGAGAGGATGCGTACATAGAGGTTGGCAGGTGTTTACACCTCTACCAGTTCATATTGCCTTGTCGAGTGAGCAGGAAGTGTTCCGTGCTTTGTTAGAGGAAGATTCCGAAGCATTTGATGATATAATTCGTCTCACAAATATGCATATACTCCAGCAAAATCACTCATTCTTATTATGTGCGACCGAAGCAGGTCGCCAGTTCGTAAATCAGCTACACCAGGGCATCCATCCATACAATTGCTGTGGAGCGATGAAGAGGACAACACTGCTGGCCACCGTATCCGGGTTTCTCCAAGGTCTAGGTTCTGCCCCTTCTGGACGAAGGCAGTGCATACACTCTGTGTTAAAAACAAGATGGCGACCGAAAACAAGACGGTGGTGGTGACATCATCCAAGATGGCGGTGGTGATGCAATCCAAGATGGCGGTGGTGATGCAAGCCAAGATGGCGGTGGTGATATCATATAAGATGGCGGATGCGGCACCGAGGCATCGCAGCCTCCAGCCTCTGCTCCAGTAGCCCCATAACACTATCTACTCACACAAATATTTAATGCGCGTTACAACTCATGCTGGGACGACTAATGTTCTACGAAATGAAGTTATGTTTAATGTATCATCTTACAATCCATGGACGTAATGTTCATAATATTTCCTTTCGATCACTCTTAGCATCAACGTACCTGATGGCAACTTAAAGGCACATTTTGTATTTTATTTTCTAAGAAATTCGTTCAAAGATCACCTTTCTTGTAATGGTTCACAATAGAGTGTGACATAGGTTAGCGATTTCGAAGCTTATTTTTTGGTTAACCGATACCGTAAATTGCTGCAATGTGTACTTTTTTATACTATTCTGTGAATTAATTAGTTATGAAGAAAGAATTGGTGAATTATAAAGAGATAATTATTGGCATCTCTAGATTCATAAGTTCTGTAAATGAAATGCAGTAAGTATTCTAGCAGATTGCTAGAAGTAGTACGATACATTAACCTATTCGGTATTAAGCCTAACAATTAGCACAGAATAATCACTGTTACTCTAAATTAGGATCAGTTAATTTCAGCCCGTTCAACAAAATGTTTTAGGATTTTACACCAACGAATTTGTTTTTTTTTTTTAAATATTTTCAGAGTTACAGCAGATCGAGGTTACTGCAAAATGGTTCTCACCAAAAATTAGTGGCTCAACTTATTGTGGCTTCTAAACTGAGGTCAAATGCTAATATGGGGAAGTGACTGTCGATGACGAGGTTGAATGTTAGATCTAATTGTATGAGCTATAAATAGAGTCATTATTTAATCAGTGCGCTGTTTATTAAGCAGTGCGGCGTTTAAAAACTACAAGTTGGTTCTGTAAACAAGATGTTTTTACATGTCAACTCTTTCCCATTTTATAAGTCTAAATGTAATAATATATACTATCATTTCAAAAGCAAACATTTGGTTATATTTTTGTTTTTTTTTTTAAGCGAATTTTGTTTATTGACAAACTACACTTAAATGTAGCCTACAGCCGACGTCGAAGTACCGTAAATTGGGTATATTTTGCACCAGCATGGATAACTTTGCACCGCCAAAAATATTTGTTTTTAGATCGTTTGGTGAAATAAAGACATCACGACAGGGTATTTTAAAAATTATAATTTAATATAATCGAATATAATAACTTGTCTTTGAACTATCTGCAAAGAAAATTTATTTTTTCGGTGGTGAAAAATTACACATCCTGGCGTAAAGTATACCAAATTTACGGTAAGTATACATATTTGTTGGTGTTGTGTGACAGTTCAATTGAAATTCTTTTAAGTTACTATATCTATAATCTCATTTTATTTCATACACTTTGTATAGTTTAGTTGATACGCTACAGCCACTGTATAGTTAAATTTCGTTGAGTTTTTATCTTAAACTTACAACATAAGTAAACGCCCAAAATTTTAGGGAGGGTTTAGTTTTTATTTTACATTTCGTGATGTATTGCAGTAGCCTATTAAGTACTATAAACGTGCAATAGTTGGAAATCATGTTAACAAGTCAATTAAATTTTATTTTTATTTGAAACTATCACCATAAAGCTGGTATAACATCGAGATGAAGTATGATATAAAAGTCTAAATGACTGCCGGAGTTGCAACAAGTGAACCAGAGCCAGGATAAAGAAAACGTTTAATATCTTCAAAAGTCAAACAAACTCACGGATTGGTCGGAATGAGCGAATCACTCACAAATTTATTTTATCTGGCGTATACTTACGAGTAATAAAAACCCTACATGGTATAGAAGTTAAATTAGTAAATAATAAGTTGCTTAGGCAAGACGAAATATAATACAAAGTTTTCTAGGTGTAGCGTCTGCAGTTACTATACTCGTGAGCGGGTTCAAATACTGAGGTATTTACTAACTTTTTTAAAAAATTATAATGATAAAAAAAATCATCGCTAAACCCTAGTTGCGTAAATCCTCTCATTTTATAGCTCAGAGTAAAAAAAAAACATTGATAAAAAGTTATTTTGAATATGCAAATATAAATGCTAGGTTTTTTAAATGTTATAAATATAATAATGTACTCATTACATTAAAATAGTTTGAAGTGGATTGTTTTTTAGGATTTTCTTCACAAACTTACATAAACATTTTAGCGTAGACTCCTTGAAACAAGTTGAAAAATAACTTACTTCCAGTTTGTTTGCACTGACTCCTTTTTAACATGCAGTCGTTGGAGAACGTTTGCAGGCGGCCGTATTTGCTGATGGCACAAGTTGGATTGTAGTTTTTCGGACAAGGAAAGTCACAACCGTCGTGGGTCGATTGAAACTCTTCAGAGGCCATACAGATGCTCACTCCTAAAAAATGCATGTATTCGTCAGCTCTTAAAAATATAAGTCTATTTTAAAAGGTGTTGGCTACAATGTATATAACTGCGTTAGTGTGTACTCCATTAAAAGTGAAGTAAATACATCGTATCAGTGCTTCCCTTACACACACACTGTATCAATAAATAAAATAATTATGACTTAGCGGAAAATTTTTAATGTGAAACAGTGAATTTCATAGTCGTCTAAAAAAAATAAATTAATTAAATAGCGGAGCCTGACTGCAGTAAATATGAAACAAATATGAATAAATAGCTGTTGGACACACATAATGTTGTCTAGTCTTAATTATAAAAATTAAACAAGCTTTCGGAAAGAATAACGAAACAAAATCAAATTAGACTGAAGGAACCCATTCCACCCCATTTCATGAAATTAAAGCAAAACAATCAGCTTCTAAGACGAATAAAAGCTTACAACCAAAACATGTAAATAATGACTAAAGCTAATAAAGCAGAAGTCTCTTCCGAGAAAATTTTCAATTCGTTTCGTAGAAAGACATATACTTACGCCTTCAAACAGGCTAAACAATCTCACAATACGAATATGAAGCCATTGCAATTAACAAGCGTCTACGTCGGAACTTGTTGGCTACGTACAAGGTTGCAAATAAATGTGCAAACCGCGCACAAAAAAATACATGCAGGTGACAAGATATCACAGCACTTGGTAACGTCGACTCAACAACACAAAACCTTGCGAAAGACATTCAAACAGTAGCATGTCTCTACACACAAAACAGTTTGGGTGAGTGAGAAATTTTTGTCAGTTCTAGAACATCGAGGTCTTAAGCGCTGGTGTATGGTACAATGAGGTAAGAATGGAGCAGCACCGGATTGATGGGGCGGGGGAAACGGGAGATCCTCGAGGAAACCCGTCGACCAATGGCATCGTCTGGCACGATTCCCACATGCGAAAATGGGGACCGACCCCGCAGGGAATAGAACCCGTGCTGCCTTGCTAGGAGGCGAATAGGCTGATCATTCGCCTTGTTAGGAGGTGAATGGGCTGACCATTCGGCCACAGAGGCCCCCAAGAGAGATTGAACACCGAGTTGTGGAAAGCGTCTAATTCAACAGCATGTATCGTTGCTGATTAATTCATGAACAATATCATGTATTTGCTGTGATACGACAGCGAATACAACACATTTTAGTAACACACATTGTTGCTGATCGCTGCATCCGTAGTCGCCTTTATCTTCACTTCTAAAATAGCGCACATATACTACAGAAAAGCATGTTGACACCATACTTCCCTAGGTCGTTACTCTCTGGTAAAATGCGAATAGAAGGAGCCCCAACGCAGACGCACTGGCAAAACTATACACCATGACCGTATATTAAAAATAATATAATAATTGTTTTGGAAAATCAGATACTTAATATAGTGATTTCACTTAAATGAAATATCTTAAATGAACTGGCCGTAAGCCAAGCTAGGATGAAAGTTAGAGTAATTAAGGGTGCTCTGTGCGGTATGTAAAACAGTGGGAAACATGTGTACCATTATTGATCATTTCTTAGAGGATGAATGAAGTTAAAAGTGTATCGTTTTCGGAAGTAGGTTTATTAATGTCGTATAATTGTCTAAGACAATTCATATGTGTAAAAATATTTTATCATTTTTAAGAAAAACCTGGAAAATATTCCCTTTTTAAATTGTTTAGTTGATTTTAGTAGAGTAATTCAGCATGAATAACACGTAAAACCATGTCTTAGACTTGTACCTTACCGTGCTCTATAGTATGTTGCATTCGGAACATTTCTGGAATAATCATGATCCTGTAAAAACAGTAATTAAGATTAAATAATTTCAATTTTTTACCCGACGAAAACAGGACATCTACTTGTGGAGATATGTTGTTTCTATCCCCAGTAGAGCCCGGTTCTCATGAGAATGCTTCAGTTCTACGGTAAATACGAGTGAGGTGTCATTTTATTAAGTTTTTCTGTGTATGTTACGAATATTCTAAGCCATAAAACGAAATTTCTATACATTTTTACATTTTCTTTAAAAACTGCATGAAAGCTACCGATTTAGATTTCCGGGTTAACACACTGAGAAAAATGAACACTTAGATATTTACAGAACTGTTCTGTAATCAGTTTGTATGGTAGAAACAACGAGACTTTAGTAACATTAACAGATTTTTCTGTACGTAATTACAATATCTATCGTTCGAGAAACAATCCAAATATTGTAGCACGTTTTTCTGTTGAAGGAACTATCTTCTCTGTAGTAAGAACAGAATGGT
>PNEQ01111009.1:0-23550 GCA_003012365.1 Medauroidea extradentata
AGCACAGACGACAACTAAGACAGCACAGACGACAGCTAAGAGAGCGCAGACAACAACTAAGACAGCACAGACGACAACTAAGACAGCACAGACGACAACTAAGATGGAAGAAAAAGTTACACACAATACATGACGACCCAACAGCGACATTACAAACACAAGACTAGAGGAAACCAATATTGAAACTGTACAAGAAATTTTTAATTTTTCATTTGACAGCTTAATCATGATATACTTTCCAATAACTAACTATTGAAGGTTGAATAATATTTAAGTTACCTGTAGTCGCTCATATTCTGTAAATGTTGTACACAATGGCGACTCAGAAAAAAACAACAAATGGTTGTCCCACCTCTTGTACATCTTGCGATGTTGTAGTCAGATGAAATTAAATTGTATTTTGAGTCATGACGAAAAAGAAAGTAGGATTTTAGCACGCCGTAATACAACACATTTATATATTTTATTGCATCATTGTAGTTTTCAATTATGGTAAACTGAATACAGCATTTAATATACATAATTGTAATCTAAACTTTGGAACTGTTTCTTGGAAACATTTACTCCATATATGTCGTCTATAGCAGTACGATTTATTAAATGTTTTCCATCGTTGATATTGTTGGCGTTAGAAACCATACGCACATACCGCTGTCTGCACATGTATAGGCATGTAATTAAGTAGGTGCAAAGAGAGAGAAGCCTTTTATATTATATTACTCAACGTGAAGGAAGCTAAAGGTGATGAGATACATGAAGAAAGAGTAATTAATTGAATAACGGAAATTCACATGGTTAAATATATTAAGTACTTCGGAAGGGGGATGTTACTCTTGAGGGAAGAGGAAGTTTGTTTTATTTAATGTGACTCCTTTAGCTAAATATTTGACAGATACCCGCTTATTCTAAAAAGAATGTATACATGGGATGTTTCAGAGGGGAAAAGGTATCAATTACAGGAGTAAATATGGACCATTCGCAAAGGAAATCGCCGATAAATCTAAGCTCTGTAACGTGTCCTGCCCTAAATACTGTATGTAATATTTGTATACAGAGTGCAATGTTTAGGTATTTAAGTGCCATTGATATTGTGCCAGTTCAAAATTATAGTATTTTTTGTTGATATTTTTAACGTAATTTTAATAACCCAGAGAAGTTGTTTATCATTTATTGGACCAAATATTTTGTTGTGAATATTTACATTTACGACTGTGTTAATATGTGTACTATGATATTTGCTACTCTATGACCGCAAAGCATCTTGTGTGCCTGAACTCTAGGTTTGCTATCGCCATGGTAACCGCGCTGAGGGCAATAATTTAAACAAATACGTGTGAGAAATTTTAAACTTAACAGTATAATTTTGGCATGGGTTTGAGAATTGAATTTTAGAACCTTCTTCATCTCTCAACGTCTAGGAAGGGTGGACGTATAGGTACGTCCTGCCTCAGGAATTTGTTTTACGGTTTTACGAGTCCGATATTTTGGTTTCCGGTAGCATAAGACGTGAAGACGGGCCTAATTTGTGAAGATTCGGGCCAAGAAGAGTGCCAGAAACAAGGCTTCTGCGAGATGTATGTATAATTAGTCTTCCGCGAGTGTGTGTACATGAACTGTTTATGCACGGGCCGTGAGTCCCGAGGGAAGCAATCTACTGAATGTTCATTTTGTTCCTGGTGTGCCTGGAGGCCCACCACGGCTACCAGATCTTCTAGAATACTGTGCTATGAGTTTCTACACTCCTGGAAATTAGCTAAGTCTAGAACACGTAAGTAGTGATTCACCTTCTTTACAGCCGGCAATTTTCTTTGTAGCTATGTACAAACTTTGCCCACGGTTTCCCTGAATACAATAACTTAATCTATCAACTGAGCTTAAACAAATTTTTTTTAATTTTCTTAAGTGGCGAACAAAGATTTTATTTTCAAGCTATCCTAAAGCACACCTTTGTGGACAAAAAATTAATTGCTGCTCTGGCTGGTCAATTTCAAGTTACCTTAATTATAATTCGCATCTTGGTGTTCCGACCAGCTGTGTCTCAGCCTGACGACGGGGACTTATCGCAATCACCGAAACGTTGCATTTTTCGTTGGTTTTAACTTGTGCTGTGTTGTCTATTGTCTTATGTTTGTTGTCCACTGTTCGCAGTTTTTTGTCTGTTTCCATCTTTTTTCATATTGGAAATCTGGTTCTATATTTGTGTCTGTCTTTTGTGTCTGGGTGTTGTGTTGACATTCGATTAAATTCTATCTCTAGGATTCTTTTTTGTCTAATATTACAGTAATTTAGAAAAAAAACTGATAGAATTACTTTGGGATTTCTTTTTTTCTATCTTTGTGTGTGTTTTATATTTGTTTTTTATTGTTCGTTTTTGTACTTTGTCTTTCAACACAGGTTTGATCAGCAAAACATGAGCAATGGCGAATGTCCACAAACCACTAACTTCTAACTTAATTATATAACCGGCACATATTATTATTTTCATTTGAAACTATAATTATTTGGCAAAGGAAGGATTACAGCATTTATAATTATAGAATCTTTGAGTAGATGTCCTTTTCTCAATAAAAGATCAGTCTATTATTTGAAGTATTTTTTTATTTGGTAAATATGGAAGTAGGTAGTGCATATAGCGGGAGTATTCATGTAGCAAATATTCGTGAGATTGCTGTGTTTCTGAATTGGTAAGAGTTCATTTCTGTGACCTAACCTTTCATTCCTGTTCTCTGTTGTCAGACCTATGCTATTCAAGTCACTCTACCAATCACCATTTTACTTTGTCTGTACACTGAACAGTTTATTTCAGTTCTTTGCGGTGTGAATAATCATTACACCACAACATTGTAATACAACACTTCTACTTTACACGAGCTCAATTTTACCATTCTTTTAACTGTGCTTTACGAGACACTGTTATGGGTAAATGATCGGAAAGACGACAAGTACACGTGATAAATCGTTACGTGTTGGGTTTTGTATTGTTCCCCTTACTATACATGAACAATAATACCACAGTCATAATGGCATAAAAAGTCACATTCAACATATCCCTGTGAGTTGACCAGAGCTTAAAATAGCATCGACGAACAGAGCATATATATTTACTGATAATTTCCCTTTCTATCTGACTATACTGTCATATCTTGAGTTAAGTCAATTTTCGTTGGAATCATCTGTAAGAATATATAAATTCTAATACTTTTTTGTAAATGTTTTATTCCCGTGTAGTTCAACAAAATACGGTAAATAATTTTTAAAGAGATAAATGCTTATAGCCAATAACGATTTTTCAAATCAACGTAATGTCTAGTAAAAGTCTACAGTTGCGATGTTACTGATGATTCAAGCAACTGCTTCTCTGACCTCCTGTAGATTTCTATGAATGCCACTTACAGAACAACAACAGCTTGCCATCTCTTCTTCCCAGAGGAATAAAGTTAAATTTATGTTCCCGAAGACTGGCATGCAGCGAAACCTGTTTCTAAGAAATATTTATTTTCCAGGCCGCCTCATTCTTCTTCAACGATCGGTGTTCATCTTTCACTCTTTCATTACATGTCGTTTCTGCTAACAGTTTTTTCCTGTTGACCTGTACTTTTTGTAAATCTGTACTGAACGAGGATCCTGAGAAAGCAGCTTTTATTATTCCACAATTATGACAAACTAAAGTGATTATATGAATAGATGATATCAAATATCACATTTCATAAGTATACCTGAAGTATTGTGATTTCCGATCATTAACATGGGTGATTCCACACTATGTTAATGTGATTGTAAATTCGACTCTACCTACTGTTATATTACTTCTTTAAACTGACCTTACGAGGTGTGTACTGATCCCATAATTATTTCAAGTCTGCAACATGTTGCGGTTAGTTTAGTTTTCTTGAAAAAAATTATCAACTTTAGGTTTTGAATATTAAATACTAACGAACTAGTGCTTGAATATTCAGTTTCAGTTCAAGGTAAATGTGCGAATGTGTTTATTACTTTTAATATAGTAAATGTATGTAATTCCTTCTAATCTTCACAACATTTGGCTTCATAGTAGTTGTACTATTCTTCGTAGTGTTATTTTTAGTATTAGCTATCTTTTAAACATTCCGTTCATATCGGTAATATTCACTGTTAGCACACTGCGGAAAATTTGTTTTTATTTTAAATTACAGCAACAAGAAAACCTGCGAAGATTACAGCGTTTTAAGTTATAGCAGGCGAATTCTGTATTAGAAATAAAAAAATTGCCTGCTGACATGACATGTTTTAGTGAAAGATGTGACACATGACAATGCAAATGACGCGCAGGATCTGTGAGGAACCTAAAAGGTACCCTTATATCTAATTTCATGTAATTTTTCCTTGTAGTTTGCTAACGGCAGACATTTGTATGAATAAATAGAACAGCTCAGACGATTCTTGTACGTGATGAAGTGTAATATGTGCTTTCATCTCACGCTGCATTTCACACAATCCGAATAATTCAACTAATTATTACAATAAAATATTCGGATATTTCTTTCTTTTAATTAAAACAAATTATCGTATGGTTTTTTTATGTAACATCAATGAAGATCTTCAGTTAATCGTTAGTAACTTTGAAAATAACAAACCTCCCTCGTATGCTGTTCTGATTTTCTTGTTTAGGCAAAAATTAAAAATGTTATACTAGAAAATTCATACTTAAATAGCGGTTCCGATATATCTATGAAAGTTATATATCCTTGAAGAGTGTTACTGGGGAATTCTTTAATCCCCCCGGTGGTTTGACATACACTTACATGTACACTTCTCTATACAAGTTGCTACATATGTAGAAGTACAATTTACTATGTATAGATACATCTACTATCTACACAAGCTACAGTCATGCCTATCTATCATTGACTATCAATGACTTGTAGGATTACAGAAGAAAGTGACAACAAACACATATAACACAGTAAATATTTCGAAAGAAGAAAGCCAGTACCACACAGAAATACATTCATTGTTATCAAGGATCATAACAGGTTGAAGAGTAGGGGCTACCTGTTACAACAGCGGACTAAGCCTTGCTGAGACATCAGTCAAGGAACAGTGTCTTCAAAGAGGTCAAACCACCTAGCCAGCCAATAGAGAATCAGCTGTTTATTTCATAACTTCTGTCGTAAATTTGACGACGGCGGTGTCCTCTGCGTCCTAGCTTAACTGACCGACTTTAACTATCAGTAAACATTTACGTTTGATAAATAATTGTGTAAGTAATGCACGTTACTATATACTAAATTTCTGTACAGCCTTCAACTCTAAAACCACTTCTTTGCCACGACAAAACTTTGTTTTGATCTTTACCGCAAAGGTATTTGGCTTTCGATAAAGTAAGCTTGTCTTGCTGCAAAGCAAATGTAGCAAGCTTACGTTATGTGTCACACGTTTTCTTTTAAAAGTTTTCTTTGAAAATAATATAACTTTATTTGTAAAAACCAGAAACACTCTTTAAAATCAAAATAAACTTGTGGTAAAATTACCACAACTATCTTCGCCATAAATATTTCAAATAAACTACCGTAATAATAACAAAATCTTTGTAACCATCACTGTAACTTTTAAATAAAAGTTTTATTTGTTATGTTTCTTAGCAGTGGTTAATATTTATACAAAAATGTGGCTGTGGCAAAGAAAGTATTTTTAGAGTGTTACAGCTCAACGATTTAGATTAAGTCTTTCCAGTTTATCTTTTAATCTTATCGTAAGTTCTTTCTTCACTCAAAATTCAATTACAAGTTACCGTTACAAAATCTCACACAATGCATAAACTTCTCCCTGAGATTCCGAACAACAACATCAGTAACTTAAAAAACTACGAACGAGAGATAATTACCTCGTAGCTGTAATAACAATTCCAAAATTATTTTGTGGTTGAGTAAGAAGCATTAACCCTTATCATCCCCACTTTAAGTGTTTATTTGTTTAGTATTGTCCTTATCAGTTATCTATACGAATGCACTGATAACATCCAATACAATTAGTACTTAAACAGGCGTGACATATCCAGTGTTTGTATACTTGTTTTCGTCGTTTTATCCTAAAAATAGTTAATTAGTATAAATCAACAGCAGATGTTACATGTTGTTGTTCAATTTAACTTATCTACACGTTACTTCCTACACAATATAACGTACGAATCAATTTAATTCAATTTCTTAAGTAATGTAATATTTAGTTGGAAAAGTAACTTATTTTGTTTTACGGTTTAGTTATGTCGTTTTTCGTAAATCATAATTTGATTAGTATGGTGTTACTATTTCATAGTAAGCCAATACGTCACTGCAGATAAAAGCAATTTTAAACTGTGAATTGAATTGTAACCAGTATTTTTACGAAGTGAATCTATTGATTACTGTACTTTTTGATATTGTAATTGTTCCTACCACAGTTCGCAAGTTGAAGTTATGTATATGTAATTTCTACTTGTAATGCTCAGTGTAATTAGTTTATGAAAATTTCCTTTTTCTCTATGCCTTGGAAGTGATTACATGCTGTCAGTAAAAGGGTTAAGACAGTACGATATTCTAGGCGCACCAAAGTACCCACCACATGTTTCCCATAGGGAACCACGTGTGCTACAGTGTCAACATGTGGGCTGGCATTGCCAACAATAATTTGTTGCGGATTTGTTTTCTACAATATCACCTCGATGGAGTCCACTGCCTAATATTCCTGCAGGATGTATTGTCAGAGTTGCTCGACGAAATACCGCTGACAATTTGCCTCACAATGTGGTTTCAGCACGACGGGGCACCACCAATTTTTTTTGCTTCCATATGCCGTCATCTTGACACCACACTTGCAGGGCCTTGAGTAAGCAGAGGAAGATCCATCCATTGGCCGACCCGATCTCCAGACCTGACTCCATTGGCTTTTTTTTTTAATGGGGTCATGTCAATTCCCCGACTTACGAGACCCTTGTGACAAGTGAGGATAATCTCGAGGCACGTGTGATAGCTGCATTTGATTGTGTACGTGTCATACCACACATTTATGTACGAGTCCAGGCCAACCTGATCCATTGTTGCCAGCTGTGTGTTGAAGTGCGGACACGGCAATTAGAACAGTTGTATTGATGTTAATAAATATGTGGTACATACACGTGCATTGCTCCTGTCTCCACTCCGTTCCTTGTTATCTACACTTGCTCTATCTTAATTTAACCAGCAGCAGTTGGTGTCTGTTACTGAGTGTTTTCTCAAGAATCATCCATTTTTTTCTTTTGCATTCCGTCACTGCTCCATTTCTACCATATAGCAACGTTATCAGATCTCCAGAAAATGCTGTTAAGATGCTTCAGTGCCGAACGTTGTTGTCCGCATCTAGGACGTGATAACTGGAGGCTGATAAGGTTAACATTACTACACTCTACGAGAACCAAATCACCTCTACACGCGACGCACTAACTAACGCGTAAATTTTTCTCTGATATTTTTTCCTATGGGACTTTCAGAAATGAACCTACAGTTTGATTTGTTGGTAGTACGTAATTATGAACCACGCAGGTTTCTAGAGTATGTTCGTGACTTACAAATTCTAGGGGATTTGTGGTGTTTTTAAACACATCAGTGTAAAGAATGCTGTTTTTGGTTATTTTGAGAGGTCCCTCTATCACGATTCTAATAATCTTGCTGCATTTTTAAAAGTTATAATTTAAATGTGTGTTTTTTTTTTTTTGTAGAGAAATATGCTGAGAAAAATCTTAGTAGTTTCCTGTAAATAAAAATACTTGGCACGCTACGGAGCCGTCCATACAACACGTACGTAGTCTTCTCAAAGATGTCCAAATATTTCAACTATATTCAATTAAACCATACAATGCTGCATCTAGCATGGCTCAGGCGGTAGTTGTGTTGCCTATCTCCGAAGATTTTAACCGCTCCTTTGAAATTTACAATCATAATTCTGAGAAAAAGTGCACAGAATAGAGATCGGACAACAGAGGTTTTTGTTGAAATTTTGCTATGGTGTCTAATAATGCGCTTTGAGTGTATCCGTACCGATTAGTATTTCAAAGTTACCTTCAAAAATAGGGCGAGTACCTGTACATAAACAATGAAGGACAACGCTTCAGTTAGAATATTATAACAGATATATTTATATGATTCATGGAAATCTATACCGACTTTGGTTGCTCTATCTCTTATGCTGTCTAGAAATATTCAAACTGATATTTCAAAAATTTAATTTCGATTATTTATTTCGTTAACCTCCCTTAATATTCACCAAAGAATAGTGACGGTCTATGTAATTCCACAATTTTTTTTCGTAAGTAAAGAATCACTTCGCTGAGTATAGCATATATATGCAGGATATTCCTGAACATATATATATATATATATATATATATATATATATATATATATATATATATATGTATACAGGATGTTCCTGAACCACAGGTACAAATAGTGAGGTTGTAATTACTTATAAAAGTAGGTAAAGTTACAGAAAACAATTTTCGCCTAGCAATATTTTTAAGGGAAATATTAACCCATGAAAATAGATTTTTAAAATAGTTCTTTTGGCAAAATATATGAAACCACTTCGAGATAAATTACAATTCTGCGCACAATGATTAGTGTTATCGAGATCTTTAACCCGTGAAAAAACCACACTTTAAAACTCTCCCCTTCATGAAAATAACAGGGGTGGCCACCCTCTTATTCACCACAACATTTGTGCCATTGGGTTTTGTGAACATTTTATGTTGCTTTTTCTGGACAGTACAGCCTAAGTAACAAGAAGGTCCTCTTGCTGCAAGTCGCTAGACCTTACCGTTTACAAGAGAAATAAAATCATACAAATAGCCAGTGGGTGTAATACACTGCATGTGAGCTATTACTACAACCTGTGCTAAGCGATTATAGCATCGTAGGCACCCGAACCTCGGTTGCTTGTTACATAAGTTAACACCTGAAATGGGCCACAGATGAAGGTATGTGCTGGGCATAGGTGTGTATGGAGCTGTAGTATTTAAGTTTTATTTGTTGAGGTTTCCTCGACTTAAATGTGAGACATGCTTTTAAAGAACTGCAGCACAAGGTGCATTTTTCTGTCTACAAAATGCATTTACGAGCATTCTGTGCGTACTACATTGCGAGTTTAGCAGTTGTTGCCTACGTGCCAGGTATTGTATTGTTGCCACACTGCATATTGTTTTTTTTGTAGTGTAGCTGAAGGCTTCTTTAACAACTAAGTTCATTAAGGATATTAGGAAACTGGAAAGGAATTGGCTATGGTCTTTATTAAGGATCTATTCCGGCGTTCGTTTGGATATTTTAGTAATTACAGATACCTAAAATAATGCACATAAACTTCACGGAACACTTTAATGATAAAAAATATTTGTTAGGGTGCACTTGGTTGCCTGCCATGTAAGCAACCCGCGTGGCAAGGCTGGTCGTACGAGACAGTTGCACGCGCATTGTTCATGAAGCATCGCTAGTGTGTGCCAGGGTGGCATTGCACTGTTGGTGCGTAACATGGAGAGACAGTACACGGATGCAGAAATGGCAGATGTGCATCTCATGTAAAGCCGCGTACACACGAGCGCGCCGCGGCTGCTATGCAACATCGAACGCGCGTTGCAGACAAGGCGCGGAGCAACACTGTGCGCCTCGAGCACGCGCTGCGCATGAGGCGATCCATCTAAAAGTGACGAACACCACAGTTCACTGAGCGTCATGGTCTGCGCGCTACTCAGGGCGAATGCGGACTGAACACGTCCACACTGGCGCGCCAAATCGCTTTGTGTTCGTAGCAAAAACCGACAGTCGGTGGTTCGCGGCGCGCCTGTTCGTGGCGTGCTCGGCGCGTGTTCGAAGCTCCGTACACACTTGCGCGCGCCTCCCGAATACTGTTCGGCGCGTGTTGCATTGCAGCCGCGGCGCGCTCGTGTGTACGCGGCTTAAGGTGCTGCTGAAGATAACGCAAGAGGAGCACAGCGACTGTATGTACAGACATTTCCAAACAGACGCTGTCCAGGGCATCGCATGTTCTCGTCTGTGGACAGACCGTTACGCGAGACTGGAACATTTATAACGATGACACCGGCATGAGACGCAAAATGAGAACAGCCAGGTTTGAGGAGGAAGTGTTGGAACGCGTTGCTAATTCGCCATCAAGTTGCACAGAACACGTGGAATCGCTCGCACAATTTATTCGAGCCACTAAACAGTGTGGAGGGTTTTGCTTGAACAACAGCTACACCCGTCTCTTCGCTAAATGATCCAATCATTGCACCCAGCTGATTTTCAGCCACGAGTCGATTTCTCACGCTGGTTTCTGCATCAATGCGCAGACGAACCTGTCTTTCCTCGCTACATTCTGTGGACCAACGAGGCTTATTTTACGCGTGATGGCCATCTCAACAGTAAACACAATCACGTATGGAGCGACGTCAACACACATGCAATGGTTGAACACCGCCATCAAGTGACATTTGCTGTGAACGTTTGGGCGGTATAGTAGGCGACAACCTCATTGGACCATACTTTATGCCGGCGTGCTTGACTGGCCGCATTTATCGACAGTTTTTATAGGACGTACTGCCAGTTCTGTTGGAGGATGTGGATTGTCAATCACGCCTGCTTATGTGCTACCAGCTCGATGGAGCCCCTGCATACTTCAGTTTGGAAGCTCGTGACCATCTTACAGCCACATTTGGTGATCTTTGGATAAGCAGAGGCGATCCTGTGAAATGGCCACCACGCTCCCCAGACCTGACACAATGTATTACTTTGTGTGGGGTCATCTCAAGACATTGATATACGAGGCCCACATCAACACGGTAGATAAACTTCGCGCCCGCATTATTACTGATGCTAATACTGCCATTCGCAACAGCCAACACGTGTTTGATCGCGTAAGACACTCGATTGTACGTCGCTGTCAGTTGTGTATCGAAGTAGGAGGTCGCCACTTTGTTCAGTTACTGTAAAATACTACATACATGGATTACTTGCAATGCCTGTTCTCGTGCAGTTACCATCTAGTATGGTTTTCCCTTTTGTATTACAACTAGCCGAAGAGCTGTTATGAACATACTATCGTCCTGTCGCCTAACTTGGTTGAATTCACACACAACTAATCCTTGATCGTACGACCCGCTTTGTAACGCAGGTTGCTTACATGGTAGACAACCAAGTGACGCTTAAATATTTTTCATGTTCTCAAAAACAGAATATCATTAACGTGTTCTATGAAGTGTATTACTTTGTGTATCTGTAATGACTTCTTTGAAAACAATAAAAATACCCAAGCGAATGCACGAATGGATCCTTAACAAAGACTAAGGCCGATTCCTTTCCAGTTTCCTAATATCCCCAATGAACTTGGTTGTCAACGAAACGTTCAGCTCCTCTACGAAAGAAACATTTACAATAAAATGCACTGTGGCAACAATTTTGTAACCAGAAAAACGCACTTTGTGCTGCAGTTCTTTGAAAGCGTGTCTCAAATTTAAGTCAAGGAAACCTCAACAAATAAAACTTAAATACTACAGCTCCATACACACCTATGCCCAGCACATACCTTCATCTCTGGCGCATCTCAGGTGTGAATTTATGTAACAAGCAACCGAAGTTCGGATGCCTACGATGCTATAATCGCTTAGTACAGATTGTAGTAATAATGAAGTGTATTGCAGCCACTGACTGTTTGTATGATTTTTTTTTCTCGTAAACGGTAAGGTCTAGCGACTTGCAACAAGAGGACCTTGTTAGTTTATTTGGATGTACTTTTCAAAAAAGTAACATAAAATATTCACAAATCACAACGGCACAAAGTTTTGGTCTATAAGAGGGGGGCCACCCCTACTATTTTCATGAAGGGGGGAGTTTTAAAATGTGGTTAATTCACGGGTTAAAGATCTCGATATCACTAATCACTGTGCGCTGAATTGTAATTTATCTCCAAGTGGTTTCCGATATTTTGCCAGAAAACTATTTTAAAAATCGATTTTAAACGGTTAGTATCTCCCTTAAAAATAGCGCTAGACGAAAATTTCTTTACGTATCTATACTTAATTTTTATAAGGAATCACAATATCACCATTTGTACCTGTAGTTCAGGAACATCTTGTACGTGTGTGTATGTATATGTGTGTGTATATATATATATATATATATATATATATATATATTAAGAAATGGTGACTATAGTGTTAAGATTTATGTCTACTATGTTATGTGACTCGTATATTATGGTTACAGCTGGCTGAAAAAAAAGTAAACAATAACACTTACATTTCCTCCGTAATTATACATATTTCACTATGAGTAACTTGTAGACGTTAGCGTTAATCACCAGATTTGTAGTGAATATTTGTATACGCACGCAAATGTGACTGTAAAAGCTTATTAGATGTTCAAATTTATGTAAGTGAAATGATAAGTATTATATTTGTGCGAAAAGTTGCCGACATTTTTCTTTCAAGGTAAAAATACTTTTCTACTGTAAACAACTTTAGGTACCATGCAGATACCATGAAAAACAACGTGAGCATTTTTTAATTACT
Organism: Medauroidea extradentata; assembly: GCA_003012365.1. NCBI lineage: Eukaryota > Metazoa > Arthropoda > Insecta > Phasmatodea > Phasmatidae > Medauroidea > Medauroidea extradentata. The sequence continues at coordinate 12,551 of PNEQ01111009.1, forward strand.
GCTTGTGGCATTATTTTCAGTAACAGAAGGGATGCACTAGTATCAGATGCAGAAATAGTAAGAGTATTTTTATTGAAAATACAAAAGGAAGGGAAAAGCATTAGTTAAGTTTTCAGATGGATACGTTGGCACTGATGAAACAATCTGGCTAGCAGAGAATTGAGTCAGTTGCACGAGGTGCGTTTGTTAAGTGGGATAGAGTCATTAAATTACTCCTCGAAAACTAAACTAAATGGAGTTTATTTATTTTCAAAACAGCTGCCGAAATTCTAAACGATTGCCAACTTGTTGTTTATAATACATCGCTTTATAGTAGGCGCCACCCTGAGTCTCGGTTATTCTTCTCATACGATATATTTAGTCGGTGTCTATGCCTCGAGGCGAACCAACATGTAACATTTCATGTTTCTAGGCCCAGCGGTATGCACTGTGCGTTGATAAGTCAGTGATTCAGTGGGGTTCTCCCATTTTACATATGTACATATACATATATGATTGATAGTTAGCTTGTGGTATAAAATTAAGTATTTCACAACTATTTTTAATGTTCCTTATAGTCTTTCTGAAACACTGTTTTTATACTTTAAATATGTTTATTGACAATAGAGAGGTATTTAAACGGATTGGAAGTTTGTACTGCTGTTTAGAGAGACGTGTAGTGTGATACAGGTAAGTGATGATAAATTTTAATTTTAAGGACCTCAGGAATTGTTTACCCTTGAATACTCTTTGTAGGTACATTTATCACTTACCAACATACATTAATTACTGCTGTAGTACTGGGGGACAAAATTACACTCTCCAATAAATTTAACAAAATATGCTATTTATTCAAAATGCAGTTTACTCACTCAGTGAAGCAGATACTAAAAGACTGAATTAAATTAAAATATTTAACTAAAATCTCTCACTAACAACAGAGACATAACCTTGGTTAGATCTAAATCGTAGAAATACCATCTTGCAGTGGACTTGAGTTCAATTAAAATAATAGTAAATTTATTGCTCTCGGCTAAGTTAAGAATTAAAATGTTCTTAGAAAATTATGATTTATGTTGATTGCTCAGTCGGAGGCTGATCTTCTATATCCAGACCTCTGGTTTATGTCAAATTATTACAAATACAGGACAACTGAACTCATTAGAAAATTAAAATTAAAATGTCCAAAATTACGGATGTTTTATAAAATATAAAAAAATGTTCAAAATAATTTGTTGGGGTTATCTCTCGACGTAATTTCAAATATTGTCAATTTTAGACACAGAAAATTTAACACCAAAATGTGAATTCAAAAGGGCACAAACAGGGGTTTTTAATAAAGTTTAGAAGGCTTTTACATGGCTATATTTACAGTGGAGTGCCCCAACGATAGCTTGAAGTACACTAAAAGAATTTATTTAGCCTGCCTTTATGAAGTAGTGCCTCTTCTCAAATCGGCCAAACTTAATTACATCTTCGCCCGTCAAAATATTAGGTTGTCGGCAGATCGTAAACTTCGGGCACGCCAAGATATACCGAGACGTCCATCTTCAGTCACGACCTCAACGAAGGAAAAAGAAAAATAATATGCATGAAATCGGAAGTCTAAGCTCACGTTTCAAATTCCAAAAAAGCGTTGCAAAACATAAAGAAAACATCTCTATCTACTCGCAGTATTAATGTAGATAAAATAAATCTATTAGTTAGACATGTAAAATTCTGTGAGAGATTTCCTAAATATAAATAAAATTACAATTAAATAATTCAAATACCTGAAAGTGAAATAAATATTATTAAACTTAATTTAGCCCTTTAAAAAATAAATTACATTAAATTATAGCAAATTTTCAAGACACAATACTAAACATATTCACAATTCTGACAGCCAGGTGAGGAACCTGTAATACCGTTACAAATATAAAAATTAAGTATTTCACAACTACATTTAATGTTGCTTAAGAGAGATTATTCAATGAACATGGTAAAAGTATAATACTGTCGGTCATAAATATACTAGCTTTAAGAAAAGTAATGCTTAAGAAGTCAACCTTTATTATCGCGAAGCCCAGAACCACTGGTGCACCCGGGGCGAATGTGAGAGGGGGTGAAATTTGTTATCCATAATCGTGTATATATTCAAACCCATCGTGGGAATGATTGGTTTTTTGCTTTTCAATAGAATTTACGTAAATGCATATTACGTAATTATTGTATTTATAAATTCGTCAATCAAAGAGTAAAAAGACATAAAATGTATTTTCAATTACTTCTCGATATCTTTAAACCAGATTATATATATATATATATATATATATATATATATATATATATATATATGTATATGTATGAAGATTTTCTTCAGTATTAAGCTTATGTAAATAACTAAAAAATAGTTTAAGGATTTTTTTTGGAATTCATTTTTTAAGGGGGTAAAAAATAAAATGTACTTAGTTAATCATCCATGCATCTTAAACCCGTTAATATATTGAGGAACTTCTTGCTTCAAATCGATATCCACGCAAATGCTTAGAAATTTTAGGAACTGTTGAAATTTAAAAATTAACGAGGTGAAAATAAGTAACAATTTGTTTTCAACTAGTCACTGCTCTTAAATAATGTTTAATATCGTAACCACCCTACGAGAAGGGGAGGTCTTCACATTTGCCGTGCTTTACAGCAAATCTCAAAATGAGGTCAATCGCCTGGTTTGGCTTTGTTGATGATGACATTTTACAAACAAACGTGTTCAGATATCGTTTGGGGAACATTATCCGTGTGGTAAGTTGAATATAAATCTAAGTGGACAAAATGGCGAGTGGAAACTGAATTCATTATTGATTACATGTGGTCTATCGGGGGAAGGGACTGACATTCATTTTTGATGCCATAAGATCTATCGATGAAGGAGGCCTACAAATTTTTATTGATGTCATGCGGGTGAATACGCATAAAATACAATAATGATGTCACACTGTCTAAATTGAAAACATGTTTAATTACAGGTTCTTGATGTTGAACTAGCCTTGGAGCATTTCCATGTAATATCCTTAAATATGCCTGTGTATCAATTCAAACCTATGAGAGTATGGCACCACAAGCAGCGATTTATACCGACAAATCATTCGGAACGACCATCATTTATCGTATAAAGAAAAAATTAAAGACAAAACGTAAAGAAAACACTTATTTTATCTCAAAAATTCACTACGTTACTGAAATAATATTGTCCTTACACTATCGTTTAGCCGCCATTTCAGAGCAAAATGTCACATGTTCAGTTAAAAGTTATATGAATGTCTGACTGAACTACGGCTTTTTAGCTAAACGTTTAGGCATACTCAGTGCACATGATACTTTCCAAGTGACAACAGTAAACACACTCACAAAAATAAACATTATGGCCACTATATAAAACTCTTGGTACAGAATTTGTATTCGCTTGGCTATATTTACATAGCTAACCTTCCACAAAATGACTACTAGCGCTGCGGAATCTACTGGAACTATCGGCGAAACACCAGGGTTAAACATTTAGCGCTAGTGTCAAGACCTTCCCTTCTTAGACTGTGACTGTAACATACCGTTCCCATGCCCTGTTGTTTGTTTCTGTAATCTTAAATATACTAAAATAATGGGGAAAACTCAGTTGCCGGAAAGTTCCGTTTGAGAATCCCAAATTTCGAAACCTAGGTGACCTAGGTCTTGGCAAAGTGTTGAATTTCGTTAACGAGAAATGGCGGAAAATAGTACGTGTCAATATATCAAAAAATAGGATTTGCACTTGTTTTTTTAATTTACGAATAGGAATGACATGAACAAAAAGAAACTTTTAGAAATATTTGTTTACTTTTTGTGTTAAGAGTGTGTGGACTAGATTTAAGAGCAAGAAAAATTTATAAGCGATTCTGTGAGTTGAAAAAAAAAAAAAAAGAATCCCTAGCCAGTTAGATTCGTGTACAGTGGCCAAACTGATTACTATGCATGTGTACTGTGTATATCCACTGCAAACTCCGCATTTGTTTGCCATAATTTAAAATCAAAATGATATATATTGCGATCTTATTTGAACCACGTTAGCAACGACAATATCTTATCACTAATAACATCGCGTGGCAACTGTGTGTGAAACTATTATACACCGTGCTTTTTTAGTGGGTTTTCCTTAATTTTGCTTGTGAAGCACTTGTGTAATTTGTTTAGTTAAAAATATTTTCTTCTTTTTATAATTTCGTCACATATTTAGACGGGTATCGTATATATTGTTTAGGTGGTGTTTATGTTGCAGCAAGCTCAGGGAAGTGTTTAATATTATACAGGAAGAACATGTTATAAACATAATACTCGTAAAAATGATTATATCGGCCTGTCCTTAAGTTTCCGGAAACTTGCATGTCTGCTTAATATTATCGCACTTCTCAATTGCGTAAGTTTTCATTTTCTTTAAGAACTTTGTAAGTAATACGTAAAAATTATCCCAGATCTTGAGATAATACTATTAAATTTGTAGTAACTATATTGCCGACAAACACTTAGAACACCACCAAACCTCGCAACAGAAAAAAAAAACAGACCATGAAACATGGTTGGGCGCTTACCAAGATAATTAGCTACATCCTGTTAGTATTTGATAACAACTGGCCAATAGAAAATTTTATATATATATATATATATATATATATATATATATATATATATATATATATATATATATATATATATATATATATATATATAAACTTTACGTCGCGTTATAGTGGTAAAACGAAAATTTTGCACGAAATAATACGAATTTAATATAAAATTATTTAACATGCTTATATGGAGCAATGGGAATTTCACTATTACACTCGAGACAAGAAAACGTGTAAAGAAGTCACATTTTATCGAACAAGTTTATTCGAACTGATTATGTTCTGAGTTATTTTAGTTAAATCACGTAATATTTGACCTTTCATAACTCTATCAAAACAACTGACAATGGGTATTGTTTATGTGTTGTTAAGATTTATGTACCTATGCTTTGAACGCGGAATAGATATTAAAACCAACAGTCGCTTACTTATGGTATTGAGATGGTTGCATTCTTTAACGTGTAAATAGGTCAGATTTCGCAATCATTACAAATTATTACAAATGAAGTTAATTTCAATGGAACGTGTTCTGCATGCAGAAATATTTTCTGGAGTCCAGGCTGAAAGGTGGATGCATCAGCACTGACATAAAACACTTCATAATTGTATTTTAGCTGCCAAAGTTGACGAAGCAGACTAATTTCATCTCATTCCAAGTATACGAGTTCACCAGTGAATGCGACACTTACAAAGAAGATACAAATGTTTTAAAAAATAGTTTGTGGAACGAAAATGATATATTTGTACGTCATAAACATTAGACTCGTAGAAAAGTCGCTAGTGAATCCATAGATAATTAAGTAGGAGCTCTCAAACAACTATCCAAAGATTGTAACATTAAAATTATGACTGCATAAATAAAACGAGATTAAAATATTTCAGATTCTTTCATGTGTGTTATGCAGTCATCCCATATTAGATACAGTAAATCTTACCCTATATTTGGAGGAAATTGTTCCTTGGATCCCTACAATTAGTTTCTCGTAAGTCTGTAAAATACACTTCGGAATCAAAAGTAAATGTTTGTATCCAGCCGGATCACGGAAGTTTCGGAATTATTATAAGATACAGAATCTGTCTGCTCGTCGGAAGCGAAAGTTTTTCAGAAAAGTTATTTTTGCGGTTTAAATATATATGCTAAATACAGCTGTCCTGCTATAGAAAGAATATGTAGTAGTTATGGTATAAAACGTAATTTTTTAAGTATGAAAGCAGAAGTTTAATGATCTTTGAAAGAACTGTGCAATGGGAGTGCATGACTGGATTTATTTACTTGGACATACTCCATTGCGAAATAAATGACTGTTAAAAGAAAATTAGCTGAAGAACACAACCAAATAAGAAAAGAACTCACAGCCAATGGTTACCCAACAAACACCATCAAACAGCACATGAAACCTAGCAGAACACTTAAATCCACAGAAACAGAAAAACCATCAGGAACCCTAGTTATTCCGTATGTTCGAGGCCTTTCGGAAAAAATAAGACGTCTAGGAAACAAATACGGACTTCGAACAGCATTCCGATCTAAAGCAACCATTAAAAGTATGGTTACCAGGGTGAAACCAGCCACAGACGAACTACAAACACACAACTGTGTATATCAGATACCCTGTGAAACTGGCAGAGCTCTATCAACCCGTATAAAAGAACACAAAAACAATTGCAAAAAAGGTGAAACTCAAAAATCTGGACTGGCCGAACATGCATAGGAAAATAGCCACAAAATCCTTTGGGATGACTTTAAACCACTTACACAGGAAACTGACAAAATAAAAATTAAAATAAAAGAATCAACCTTTATTATTTGCAATAACAATATTTTCAGTCAACAGAGCATTGAATTAAAAAATATGTGGATCCCATTGATTAAAAGAGAAACAAATTTACAGCACTAAATAAAAACAAACACTCAACCTACCACAACCAATCAGAGCCAACACATGCTGCGTGACCAATCAGGAGACAGCTCGTCTCCCATTGACTGAGCACGATAAGTGGGCTTACCCTATATAAACCCATGGTTTTTCCAGTCTCCTCAGCAGTCGCACTCGTGTTCCTGAACCCTGTGTGTCTACCTGATGACGGGAACAGATTCCAGTTCCCGAAACGTCGTTTATACTGACTGTTTGGAAAACTACTGTGTTTTGTTTCGTCTCATCATTTGTGTCGTTTGTTGTTTTTTCTGTTTGTGTCTGACATATTTGTGTTTTGTTTAGTCTCATCGTTGTTTTGTTGTATTTCTGTTTGTGTTTTTGTCTCGTCTTATCGTTGTGTCGCATATCAACTTAGCTATTTTATTTGCTTGTTATTTCTTTTATTTTCTGTTTGTTCATTGTTTTTATCTGACCAGATTCCAGTTTTGACATTTCATGTTGTGTATGTATCCTGATGACTAAAGCATACTCTGCTTATTTGTGTTTTCTTGTATTATTTTTAGTTTTCTTTTAACTGGCATTTATTTCGCAATGGAGTATGTCCAAGTAAATAAATCCAGTCAGAAGTTTAATACTACCAGTCCCTCAACTCTGCTTATGTAATTACATTTACTGCTTCTTTACCCGCATGTTTCAAGAAAAGTATGATAATTGTCACCATAAATGTGTACAAGGCTCAAGCTCTAATTGGTACAGGAAATTCTGCTGGTTTTCTTGACAGTAGAGCTGTTTTCAAGTTTAGAATTCCTGTCAATTATTGTCAAGGCGTGTCTTTTACTCTTCTACCAAATTGCAGTCATCCATTAAGAAACAATGTGTAGTAAATTTTTAATAACTGGATTATGTATATGCATATGTTCCAATTAGAATGTAGTCAGATCTTTGTGCCGACATTATTGTGGGTCATTGTATTCAAGTATATTTTGGTGGCAAATACTGTCCTCTCAACATATGTTGTATTGGTGCGGTTAACTTTGATCACGTTCATCTTCTTATCAACTTATCCCATGATTGTTAACCTATATCACGAAGACGCTCTTTTCCAGAAGATTATTCATTGACAATAAGACTGAAAACTTGCTAGAAAATTGGGGTAGTTAAAGAAAGCATTTCTCCTTGGCGAGCGCAAGTTGTGTTAGTGTCGTCCACAAATCATAAGCGTCGAAGGGTTGTCAAATATTCTCAGATTTTCAATAGATTTTCTGAGATCGATGTTTTTCCTTTAGCTAGAATGATTTATATTGTAATCTTACACATTTGTTGCCTTACATAGTTTTCGAAGTTAATGAAAAATGTACCAATTCATGCGGATACCCTTCGGTGTCAGAAATTGTGATTCTGCTTTTCTGCGATTCTTAACATCAATTGTGACCAAAACCGTGTAGTTAGATGACATGACAGTCCGCGGTCGGGATCAAGAAGAACCGGATAAAAATCTAAAATAGTACTTTAGGCTCGTCTCCAAAATATTCTCACCTTGAATAAGGAAAATAAAATTGTTTCGTTCTTGTCTATGTTGTCAGGCCAGGTCCTGAGCGTCAACATTCTCTACGCGACATACCATTCCCTATAAACATGACTTCACTTCGATATATCTTGTAAATTTTTCCCATTATATTGAGTTTATTCTTAAATTTGCTGAAAAGGTTGAAAAGGTACCAGTCTTACTAAAAAGTTCATAGCCATTAGATTAATTACAATAGGAACATTTAAAGTTTGAAGCCTGACATTTAGAACGATGTAATATGTTCAATCGAGAACGAAGCAATTTTTACAGTTTAGACTGATGCTTCAGATTTTGCTATAGGAACCACTTTATCACAGTTAGGGAGTCCTGTAGCTATTTTCTCGATCGCTAATCAAGTCTGAAAGCTTACATTCGTCAATAGAAAAGGAAGTATACGCTCTAAGTGAAACCTTAAGATGTTAGCGTTATTATCTAATCAACAGACCATTTTGTCTAGTTACTGATCAATGGCCAGTCCCTTTTTATGTTTAGAAATCACCATCGTGGTGAAACCCCCGTTCTATTTGGAACTGGGTGATAACGACGCTGCCTATCTCTGTGTTATAAGTGACAACTTGGTTAACCATCAGTCAAAAAGGTATATTACTTAAACAATTTGATTTGAACATAGGAACCAATACTTTTTAACATTTTTCGAGAACTTCTGCTTATTATGATAAAAAATTTATATTTAATATTTCGTCTTTCCACAATTTCCACCAAATACAGTAACTTATAAAAATCGCTGGGGAAGTAGTCATTAAGTTTGCGACCCGCTCATAGTATTATTAATATTGAACAATCGTGATCACATCTCATGAGGTCGACGCACACCTTATATAAGCCACAGTTGCTGACCTACAACAAACAAGTGATTTTCACATTGACGGTGTTGACTACAATTTCAAATCGAAGGGAAACTCAATTCTCACGACATGTTACCGAGGTAACAATCTGCGGCAATGCGATTTTCAAAAGTAGGGAGTAGTCGATTTTCAAGGACATAGAGTAGAACCAAATACAGATGCACGAAATATCAGTAAAGTTGCGACTTACATTCATCAGAGTTTACAAGGCATGCTGCAAAAACAAATCCATTGATAATGTCTCTGTCAAGAACAATCAATCACGCTAGAGAAAGGTTATACGAGGGAGTAAAATTCACTTTCGTAAGACAGTCACTCACGTAAGAACAAGAGTACGAGTATTGTGTCTAAACAGCTTAAATTGGACTTTGTATGCTAAGAAAAGATAGTTCACCAACATACATAATAGAGAAGGCAAGTTTTCTGCAATCGTTGTAATTATGGGTCATTTTGAGTAGGAAATTTGAAAAAATAGGACGTCTGTAAATTAAGTGGGTAATTTATGTAATGATTTAAGAGTCTATGTGTTACACAAATAGGTAAGTTTCTTATTAGAGCGAGGGGAATTCGAGAGAAGAAAGTTTATTTTAATTTTTAGGATTTACTGCTAACTTGAATATAGGATAATATTATTTTTAAGATGGTAGTAAGTCAGAGAGCCGTAAATGTACTGTAGTATTTAACCACTAAAGAGCTTCTACAGTTAATTGTCAATAAGAATACATTTTAAATAGTAAATATGTTTACAATATGTAGAGAAGGAAATTAATTTTTTTTGTGTAGTGTGTTGTAAGTAGTTGTACTGCCAAGATACACAGCTACTGTACAGGAGTGAGTGATAGAGTTTCATGTCGAGGGTTCCGCGATGTATAGGCTACGGAAAGCTTTCTGTAGAGAGATACTCAGATCGTCAAACTACGTCACATATAAAGCTTCTTATACATCGAGGCAGGAGAACAAGGGTTCGATATTAACTTTTCGGAGATTACAAGAAGCAAACGACGTGCTCTTGCTCGAGTCTACAACAAAAAAATGGCTGGCCGTTCCTTGCCCAAAAAGTGTTTACCAAGTGTGTTGCCAGATAGCCAGTGCGATAAGTAAACAGCGAGTGTGACGTGAAGCATACGGTGGCAGAAGTGACGGCACACTACCTCACGTCAAGCTGACAGAGGCAGACTTGCCCTTGAAAAGCATGCTACTCCCCGACATGTTTGTTGTTCTGATGTTGGCAACGAATGGGAAATAGGCAACTGGCAAAGTCATGCTGACAGAGACAGTCTTGCCCCTAAGAAGCGTACAACTCCCCGGCATGTTTGTTCTGGGGTTGGCAAGGAAGCGGATGTAGGCAACTGGCAACGTCACGATGACCGAGACAGTCCTGCGCCTGAGAAGCGTGCAACTCACCGACATGTTTGTTGTTGTGGGGTTGGCAAGGAATGGTATGTAGACCACTGGCAACGTCATGCTGACAGAGACAGTCCTGCCCCTAAGAAGCGTGCGACTCCCCGACATGTTTGTTCTAATATTGGCAAGGAAGGGGATGTAGAAAATGGGCAACTTCATGCTGATAGATGTAGTCCCGCAATCTGAATAGCGTGTCACTCCCCGACATATTTGTTGTTCTGATATTGGCAAGGAACGGGATGTAGGCAACAGACAACGTCATGCTGACAGATGTAGTCCAGCAATCTGAAAAGCGTGCAAACCCCCGACACGTTTATTGTTCTGATGTTGGCAAGGAAGGGGACGTAGACAACTGGCAACGTAATGCTGACAGATGTAGTCCCGCAATCTAAAAAGCGTGCAACACCCCGACACGTTTATTGTTCTAATGTTGGCAAGGAAGAGGACGTTGACAACTGGCAACGTAATGCTGACAGATGTAGTCCCGCAATCTGAAAAGCGTGCAACCCCCCGACACGTTTATTGTTCTAATGTTGGCAAGGAAGAGGACGTTGACAACTGGCAACGTAATGCTGACAGATGTAGTCCAGCAATCTGAAAAGCGTGCACCCCCCCGACACGTTTATTGTTCTGATGTTGGCAAGGAACGGGATGTAGGCAACAGACAACGTCATGC
>PNEQ01111009.1:23650-34488 GCA_003012365.1 Medauroidea extradentata
ATCTGAAAAGCGTGCAACCCCCCGACACGTTTATTGTTCTGATGTTGGCAAGGAAGGGGACGTTGACAACTGGCAACGTTATGCTGACAGATGTAGTCCTGCAAACTTAAAAGCGTGCAACCCCCCGACACGTATATTGTTCTGATGTTGGCAAGAAAGGGGACGTTGACAACTGGCAACGTAATGCTGACAGATGTAGTCCCGCAATCTGAAAAGCGTGCAACCCCCGACACGTTTATTGTTCTGATGTTGGCAAGGAAGGGGACGTTGACGACTGGCAACGTAAAGCTGAAAGATGTAGTCCAGCAATCTGAAAAGCGTGCTGAACCCCCACACGTTTATTGTTCTAATATTGGCAAGGAAGAGGACGTTGACAACTGGCAACGTTATGCTGACAGATGTAGTCCCGCAATCTGAATAGCGTGCAACTCCCCGACATATTTGTTGTTCTGATATTGGCAAAGGAAGTGATGTAGGCAACGGGCAACGTTATGCTGACAGATGTAGTCCCACTTTCGGAAAAGCGTGCAACTCCCCGACATGTTTGTTGTTGTGATGTTGGCAAGGAAGGTGATGTAGTGAACTGGCAACGTCATGCTGACAGAGACAGTCCTGCCACTGAGAAACGTGCAACTCCCCGGCATGTTTGTTCTCATGTTGGCAAGGAAGTGGGCGTAGACAACTGGCAACGTCACACTCTAAGAGACAGTCCTGCACCTGAAAAGCATGCAAATCCCCGACATGGTTGTTGTTCTGATGTTGGCCAGGAAGGTGATGTAGGCAACGGGCAACGTTATGCTGACAGATGTAGCACGCACTCTGAAAAGCGTGCAACTCCCCGACATGTTTGTTGTTCCTATGTTGGCAAGGAAGGTGTAGTAGACAACTGGCAACGTCATGCTGACAGAGACAGTCCTGCCCATGATAAGCGTGCAACTCCCCGGCATGTTTGCTCTGATTTTGGCAAGGAAGTGGGCGTAGACAACTGGCAACGTCTCGCTGACAGAGACAGTCCTGCTCCTGAAAACCGTGCAACTACCCGACATGTTTGTTGTTTTGTTGTTGGCAAGGATGTTGATGTAGACAACTGGCAACATCATGCTGACAGAGACAGTCCAGCCCTTGATAAGCTTGCAACTCCCCGATATGTTTGTTGTTCTGAAGTTAGCAAGGAAAGTGATGTAAGCAACTGGCAACTTTATGCTGACAGATACAGTCCTGCCCCTGATAAGCTTGCAACTCCCCGACATGTTTGTTGTTCTGACGTTGGCAAGGAAAGTGATGTAGGCAACTGGCAACGTAATGTTGACAGATACAGCCCTGCCCCTGAAAATCGTGCAACTCCCCGTCATGTTTGTTGTTCTGATGTTGGCAAGGAAGGTGATGTAGACAACTGGTTACGTTATGCTGACAGATGTAGTCCCGCACTCTGAAAAGCGTGCAACTTCCTGACATGTTTGTTGTTCTCATGTTGGCAAGGAAGGTGATGTAGACAACTGGCAACGTTATGCTGACAGATGTAGTCCCTTACTCTGAAAAGCGTTAAACTTCCCGAAATGTTTGTTGTTCTGATGTTGGCAAGGATGGTGATGTAGACAACTGGCAACGTCATGCTGACAGAGACAATCCCGCACTCTGAAAAGCATGCAACACCGCTACATGTTTGTTCTTCTGATGTTGGCAAGGAAGGTGATGTAGGCAACTGGCAACGTCACACTGACAGAGACAATCCTGCCCCTGAAAAGCGTGCAACTCCCCGACATGTTTGTTGTTCTTATGTTGGCAAGGAAGGTGATGTAGGCAACTGGCAACGTTATGCTGACAGAGACAGTCCTGCCCCTGAGAAGCGTGCAACTCCCCGGCATGTTTGTTCTGATGTTGGCAAGGAAGTGGGTTTAGACAACTGGCAACGTCACGCCTTCAGAGACAGCCCTGCCTCTGAAAAGCGTGAAACGCCCCGAAATGTTTGTTATTCTGATGTTGGCAAGGAAGGGGATGTAGACAACTGGCAACGTCTTGCTGACAGAGACAACCCCGCACTCTGAAAAGCGTGCAACACCCCGACATGTTTGTTGTACTGATGTTGGCAAGCAAGGTGATGTAGGCAACGGGCAACGTTATGCTGACAGATGTAGTTCCGCACTCTGAAAAGCGTGCAACTCCCCGATATGTTTGTTGTTCTGAAGTTAGCAAGGAAAGTGATGTAAGCAACTGGCAACTTTATGCTGACCGATACAGTCCTGCCCCTGATAAGCTTGCAACTCCCCGACATGTTTGTTGTTCTGACGTTGGCAAGGAAAGTGATGTAGGCAACTGAAAACGTTATGCTGACAGATACAGATCTGCCCCTGAAAAGCGTGCAACTCCCCGACATGTTTGTAGTTCTGATGTTGGCAAGGAAGTGGGTGTAGACAACTGGCAACGTCACACTGACAGAGACAATCCTGCCCCTGAAAAGCGTGCAACTCCCCGGAATGTTTGTTGTTCTGATGTTGGCAAGGAAGGTGATGTAGGCAACTGGCAATGTTATTTTGACTGAGACAGTCCTGGCCCTCAGAAGCGTGCAACTATCCGGCATGTTTGTTGTTCTGACGTTGGCAAGGAAGGTGAAGTAGGCAACTGGCAACGTTATGCTGACAGAGACAGTCCTGCCCCTGAAAACCTTGCAACTCCTCGACATGTTTGTTGTTCTGATGTTAGCAAGGAAGATGAAGTAGGCAACTAGCAACGTTATGCTGACAGAGACAGTCCTGCCCCTGAGAAGCGTGCAACTCCCCGGAATGTTTGCTCTGATGTTGGCAAGGAAGTGGGTGTAGACAACTGGTAACGTCACGCCTTCAGAGACAGTCCTGCCTCTGAAAAGCGTAAAACGCCGCGAAATGTTTGTTATTCTGATGTTGGCAAGGAAGGGGATGTAGACAACTGGCAACGTCATGCTGACAGAGTCAATCCCGCACTCTGAAAAGCGTGCAACACCCCTACATGTTTGTTGTTCTGATGTTGGCGAGGAAGGTGATGTAAGCAACGGGCAACGTTATGCTGACAGATGTGGTCTCACACTCTGAAAAGCGTGCAACTACCCGACATGTTTGTTGTTCTGATGTTGGCAAGGAAGGTGTAGTAGACAACTGGCAACGTCATGCTGACAGAGACAGTCCTGCCCCTGAGTAGCGTGCAACTCCCCGGAATGTTTGTTCTGATGTTGGTAAGGAAGTGGGTGTAGACAACTGGCAACGTCACGCTAACAGAGACAGTCCGGCCCCTGAAAGGCGTGAAACTCCCCGACATGTCTGTTTTTCTGATGTTGGCAAGGAAGGTGATGTAGGCAACTGGCAACGTAATGTTGACAGATACAGTCCTGCTCCTTGAGAAGCGTGTAACTCCCCGGCATGTTTGCTCTGATTTTGGCAAGGAAGTGGGCGTAGACAACTGGCAACGTCTCGCTGACAGAGACAGTCCTGCTCCTGAAAACCGTGCAACTCCCCGACATGTTTGTTGTTTTGATGTAGGCAAGGATGTTGATGTAGTCAACTGGCAACATCATGCTGACAGAGACAGTCCAGCCCTTGATAAGCTTGCAACTACACGATATGTTTGTTGTTCTGAAGTAAGCAAGGAAAGTGATGTAAGCAACTGGCAACTTTATGCTGACAGATACAGTCCTGCCCCTGATAAGCTTGCAACTCCCCGACATGTTTGTTGTTCTGACGTTGGCAAGGAAAGTGATGTAGGCAACTGGCAACGTAATGTTGACAGATACAGTCCTGCATCTGAAAAGCGTGCAACAACCCGACATGTTTGTTGTTCTGATGTTGGCCAGGAAGTGGGTGTAGACAACTGGCAACATCACACTGACAGAGACAATCCTGCCCCTGAAAAGCGTGCAACTACCCGACATGTTTGTTGTTCTGATGTTGGCAAGGAAGGTGATATAGGCAACGGGCAACGTTATGCTGATAGAGACAGTCATGCACCTGAAAACCTTGCAACTCCCCGACATGTTTGTTGTTCTGATGTTGGCTAGGAAGGTGATGTAGGCAACGGGCAACGTTATGCTGACAGATGTAGTCCCGCACTCTGTAAAGCGTGCAACTCCCCGGCATGTTTGTTGTTCCTATGTTGGCAAGGAAGGTGTAGTAGACAACTGGCAACATCATGCTGACAGAGACAGTCCTGCCAATGAGAAGCGTGCAACCCCCCACTTGTTTGTTCTAATGTTGGCAAGGAAGGTGATGTAGACAACTGGCAACGTTATGCTGACAGATGTAGTCCCGCAATCTGAATAGTGTGCAACTCACCCACATATTTGTCGTTCTGAAGTTGGCAAGGAAGGTGATGTAGACAACTGGCAACGTTATGCTGACAGATGTAGTCCCGCACTCTGAAAAGCGTGCAACACCCCGACATGTTTGTTGTTCTGATGTTGGCAAGCAAGGAGATGTAGGCAACGGGCAACGTTATGCTGACAGATGTAGTCCCGCACTATGAAAAGCGTGCAACTCCCTGACATGTTTGTTGTTCTGATGTTGGCAAGGAAGGTGTTGTAGACAACTGGGAACGTCATGCTGACAGAGACAGTCCTGCCCCTGAGAAGCGTGCAACTTCCTGGAATGTTTGTTCTGATGTTGGCAAGGAAGTGGGTGTAGACAACTGGCAACGTCACATTGACAGAGACAATCCTGCCATTGAAAAGCGTGCAACTCCCCGGAATGTTTGTTGTTCTGATGTTGGCAAGGAAGGTGATGTATGCAACTGGCAATGTTATTTTGACTCAGACAGTCCTGGCCCTCAGAAGCGTGCAACTCCCCGGCTTGTTTGTTGTCCTGACGTTGGCAAGGAAGGTGATGTAGGCAACTGGCAACGTTATGCTGACAGAGACAGTCCTGCCCTTGAAAACCTTGCAACTCCCCGACATGTTTGTTGTTCTGATGTTAGCAAGGAAGATGATGTAGGCAACTAGCAACGTTATGCTGACAGAGACAGTCCTGCCCCTGAGAAGCGTGCAACTCCCCGGAATGTTTGCTCTGATGTTGGCAAGGAAGTGGGTGTAGACAACTGGTAACGTCACGCCTTCAGAGACAGTCCTGCCTCTGAAAAGCGTGAAACGCCGCGAAATGTTTGTTATTCCGATGTTGGCAAGGAAGGGGATGTAGACAACTGGCAACATCATGCTGACAGAGACAGTCCAGCCCTTGATAAGCTTGCAACTACACGATATGTTTGTTGTTCTGAAGTTAGCAAGGAAAGTTATGTAAGCAACTGGCAACTTTATGCTGACAGATACAGTCCTGCCCCTGATAAGCCTGCAACTCCCCGACATGTTTGTTGTTCTGAAGTTGGCAAGGAAAGTGATGTAGACAACTGGCAACGTAATGTTGACAGATACAGTCCTGCCCCTGATAAGCGTGCAACAACCCGACATGTTTGTTGTTCTGATGTTGGCCAGGAAGTGGGTGTAGATAACTGGTAACATCACACTGACAGAGACAGTCCTGCCCCTGAAAAGCGTGCAACTACCCGACGTGTTTGTTGTTCTGATGTTGGCAAGGAAGATGATGTAGGCAACGGGCAACGTTATGCTGATAGAGACAGTCCTGCCCCTGAAAACCTTGCAACTCCCCGACATGTTTGTTGTTCTGATGTTGGCTAGGAAGGTGATGTAGGCAACGGGCAACGTTATGCTGACAAGTGTAGTCCCGCACTCTGAAAAGCGTGCAACTCCCCGGCATGTTTGTTGTTCCTATGTTGGCAAGGAAGGTGTAGTAGACAACTGGCAACATCATGCTGACAGAGACAGTCCTGCCACTGAGAAGCGTGCAACCCCCCACTTGTTTGTTCTAATGTTGGCAAGGAAGGTGATGTAGACAACTGGCAACGTTATGCTGACAGATGTAGTCCCGCAATCTGAATAGCGTGCAACTCACCGACATATTTGTCGTTCTGATGTTGGCAAGGAAGGTGATGTAGACAACTGGCAACGTTATGCTGACAGATGTAGTCCCGCACTCTGAAAAGCGTGAAACACCCCGACATGTTTGTTGTTCTGATGTTGGCAAGCAAGGAGATGTAGGCAACGGGCAACGTTATGCTGACAGATGTAGTCCCGCACTATGAAAAGCGTGCAACTCCCTGACATGTTTTTTGTTCTGATGTTGGCAAGGAAGGTGTTATAGACAACTGGGAACGTTATGCTGACAGAGACAGTCCTGCCCCTGAGAAGCGTGCAACTTCCCGGAATGTTTGTTCTGATGTCGGCAAGGAAGTGGGTGTAGAAAACTGGCAACATCACGCTAACAGAGACTGTCCGGCCCCTGAAAGGCGTGAAAATCCCCGACATGTCTGTTTTTCTGATGTTGGCAAGGAAGGTGATGTAGGCAACGGGCAACGTTAACCTGACAGAGACAGTCCTGCCCCGGAAAACCTTGCAACTCCCCGACATGTTTGTTGTTCTGATGTTGCCTAGGAAGGTGATGTAGGCAACGGGCAACGTTATGCTGACAGATGTAGTCCCGCACTCTGAAAAGCGTGCAACTCCCCGGCATGTTTGATGTTCCTATGTTGGCAAGGAAGGTGTAGTAGACAACTGGCAACGTCATGCTGACAGAGACAGTCCAGCCACTGAGAAGCGTGCAACCTCCCACTTGTTTGTTCTAATGTTGGCAAGGAAGGAGATGTAGAAATTGGGCAAACTTCATGCTGATAGATGTAGTCCCGCAATCTGAATAGCGTGCAACTCCCCGACATATTTGTCGTTCTGATGTTGGCAAGGAAGGTGATGTAGACAACTGGCAACGTTATGCTGACAGATGTAGTCCCGCACTCTGAAAAGCGTGCAACTTCCTGACATGTTTGTTGTTCTGATGTTGGCAAGGAAGGTGATGTAGACAACTGGCAACGTTATGCTGACAGATGTATTCCCTTACTCTGAAAAGCGTGAAACTCCCCGAAATGTTTGTTGTTCTAATGTTGGCAAGGATGGTGATGTAGACAACTGGCAACGTCATGCTGACAGAGAAAATCCCGCACTATGAAAAGCGTGCAACACCGCTACATGTTTGTTCTTCTGATGTTGGCAAGGAAGGTGATGTAGGCAACGGGCAACGTTATGCTGACAGATGTGGTCTCGCACTCTGAAAAGCGTGCAACTACCCGACGTGTTTGTTGTTCTGATGTTGGCAAGGACGGTGTAGTAGACAACTGGCAACGTCATGCTGACAGAGACAGTCCTGCCCCTGAGAAGCGTGCAACTCCCCGGAATGTTTGTTCTGATGTTGGCAAGGAAGTGGGTGTAGAAAACTGGCAACGTCACGCTGACAGAGACAGGCCGGCCCCTGAAAGGCGTGAAACTCCCCGACATGTCTTTTTTTCTGATGTTGGCAAGGAAGGTGATGTAGGCAACTGGCAACGTTATACTGACAGAGACAGTCCTGCCCCTGAGAAACGTGTAACTCCCCGGCATGTTTGCTCTGATTTTGGCAAGGAAGTGGGCGTAGACATCTGGCAACGTCACGCTGAAAGAGACAGTCCTGCTCCTGAAAACCGTGCAACTCTCCGACATGTTTGTTGTTTTGTTGTTGGCACGAATGTTGATGTAGACAACTGGCAACATCATGCTGACAGAGACAGTCCAGCCCTTGATAAGCTTGCAACTTCCCGATATGTTTGTTGTTCTGAAGTTAGCAAGGAAAGTGATGTAAGCAACTGGCAACTTTATGCTGACAGATACAGTCCTGCCCCTGATAAGCTTGCAACTCCCCGACATGTTTGTTGTTCTGACGTTGGCAAGGAAAGTGATGTAGGCAACTGGCAACGTTATGCTGACAGATACAGATCTGCCCCTGAAAAGCGTGCAACTCCCCGACATGTTTGTAGTTCTGATGTTGGCAAGGAAGTGGGTGTAGACAACTGGCAACGTCACACTGACAGAGACAATCCTGCCATTGAAAAGCGTGCAACTCCCCGGAATGTTTGTTGTTCTGATGTTGGCAAGGAAGGTGATGTAGGCAACTGGCAACGTTATGCTGACAGAGACAGTCCTGCCCTTGAAAACCTTGCAACTCTCCGACATGTTTGTTGTTCTGATGTTAGCAAGGAAGATGATGTAGGCAACTAGCAACGTTATGCTGACAGAGACAGTCCTGCCTCTGAGAAGCGTGCAACTCCCCGGAATGTTTGCTCTGATGTTGGCAAGGAAGTGGGTGTAGACAACTGGTAACGTCACGCCTTCAGAGACAGTCCTGCCTCTGAAAAGCGTGAAACGCCGCGAAATGTTTGTTATTCTGATGTTGGCAAGGAAGGGGATGTAGACAACTGGCAACGACATGTTGACAGAGTCAACCCCGCACTCTGAAAAGCGTGCAACACCCCTACATGTTTGTTGTTCTGATGTTGGCAAGGAAGGTGATGTAGGCAACGGGCAACGTTATGCTGACAGATGTGATCTCACACTCTGAAAAGCGTGCAACTACCCGACATGTTTGTTTTTCTGATGTTGGCAAGGAAGGTGTAGTAGACAACTGGCAACGTCATGCTGACAGAGACAGTCCTGCCCCTGAGAAGCGTGCAACTCCCCGGAATATTGTTCTGATGTTGGTAAGGAAGTGGGTGTAGACAACTGGCAACGTCACGCTAACAGAGACAGTCCGGCCCCTGAAAGGCGTGAAACTCCCCGACATGTCTGTTTTTCTGATGTTGGCAAGGAAGGTGATGTAGGCAACTGGCAACGTAATGTTGACAGATACAGTCCTGCTCCTTGAGAAGCGTGTAACTCCCCGGCATGTTTGCTCTGATTTTGGCAAGGAAGTGGGTGTAGACAACTGGCAACGTCTCGCTGACAGAGACAGTCCTGCTCCTGAAAACCGTGCAACTCCCCGACATGTTTGTTGTTTTGATGTAGGCAAGGATGTTGATGTAGTCAACTGGCAACATCATGCTGACAGAGACAGTCCAGCCCTTGATAAGCTTGCAACTACACGATATGTTTGTTGTTCTGAAGTTAGCAAGGAAATTTATGTAAGCAACTGGCAACTTTATGCTGACAGATACAGTCCTGCCCCTGATAAGCTTGCAACTCCCCGACATGTTTGTTGTTCTGACATTGGCAAGGAAAGTGATGTAGGCAACTGGCAACGTAATGTTGACAGATACTGCCCGGCCCGTGAAAAGCGTGCAACAACCCGACATGTTTGTTGTTCTGATGTTTGCCAGGAAGTGGGTGTAGACAACTAGCAACATCACACTGACAGAGACAATCCTGCCCCTGAAAAGCGTGCAACTACCCGACATGTTTGTTGTTCTGATGTTGGCAAGGAAGGTGATGTAGGCAACGGGCAACGTTATGCTGATAGAGACAGTCCTGCCCCTGAAAACCTTGCAACTCCCCGACATGTTTGTTGTTCTGATGTTGGCTAGGAAGGTGATGTAGGCAACGGGCAACGTTATGCTGACAGATGTAGTCCCGCACTCTGAAAAGCGTACAACTCCCCGGCATGTTTGTTGTTCCTATGTTGGCAAGGAAGGTGTAGTAGACAACTGGCAACATCATGCTGACAGAGACAGTCCTGCCACTGAGAAGCGTGCAACCCCTCACTTGTTTGTTCTAATGTTCGCAAGAAAGGGGATGTAGAAAATGGGCAACTTCATGCTGATAGATGTAGTCCCGCAATCTGAATAGCGTGCAACTCCCCGACATATTTGTCGTTCTGATGTTGGCAAGGAAGGTGATGTAGACAACTGGCAACGTTATGCTGACAGATATAGTCCCGCACTCTGAAAAGCGTGCAACTTCCTGACATGTTTGTTGTTCTGATGTTGGCAAGGAAGGTGATGTGATGTAGACAACTGGCAACGTTATGCTGACAGATGTAGTCCCTTACTCTGAAAAGCGTTAAACTCCCCGAAATGTTTGTTGTTCTGATGATGGCAAGAATGGTGATGTAAACAACTGGCAACGTCATGCTGACAGAGACAATCCCGCACTCTGAAAAGCGTGCAACACCGCTACATATTTGTTCTTCTGATGTTGGCAAGGAAGGTGATGTAGGCAACGGGCAACGTTATGCTGACAGATGTGGTCTCGCACTCTGAGAAGCGTGCAACTACCCGACATGTTTGTTGTTCTGATGTTGGCAAGGAAGGTGTAGTAGACAACTGGCAACGTCATGCTGACAGAGACAGTCCTGCCCCTGAGAAGCGTGCAACTCCCCGGAATGTTTGTTCTGATGTTGGCAAGGAAGTGGGTGTAGACAACTGGCAACGTCACGCTAACAGAGACAGTCCGGCTCCTGAAAGGCGTGAAACTCCCCGTGAGGTCTGTTTTTCTGATGTTGGCAAGGAAGGTGATGTAAGCAACTGGCAACGTCACACTGACAGAGACAGTCCTGCCCCTGGGAAGCGTGTAACTCCCCGGCATGTTTGCTCTGATTTTGGCAAGGAAGTGGGCGTAGACAACTGGCAACGTCACGCTGAAAGAGACAGTCCTGCTCCTGAAAACCGTGCAACTCCCGACATGTTTGTTGTTTTGATGTTGGCAAGGATGTTGATGTAGACAACTGGCAACATCATGCTGACAGAGACAGTCCAGCCCTTGATAAGCTTGCAACTCCCCAATATGTTTGTTGTTCTGAAGTTAGCAAGGAAAGTGATGTAAGCAACTGGCAACTTTATGCTGACAGATACAGTCCTGCCCCTGATAAGCGTGCAACTCCCCGGCATGTTTGTTCTGATGTTGGCAAAGAAGTGGGTGTAGACAACTGGCAACGTCACGCCTTCAGAGACAGTCCTGCCTCTGAAAAGCGTGAAACGCCTCGAAATGTTTGTTATTCTGATGTTGGCAAGGA
>PNEQ01111023.1:0-15261 GCA_003012365.1 Medauroidea extradentata
ACTTATCCATTGCTACTTTTCCAACTGTATTTGCTCGCAATACTACTCACAAAGTACACACAGTGTTGAGTGATCGACTCAAGAAGCCAGACTGTCGTGTCGTCTGCCGGGCACCGGCTGGCAGAGAGTGCGCGCGCAAACAGCTGTGCCTGCAGTCTATTCTAGGCCCCATGAGTCATCATTTCTTTGTCCTTGTTCGCGCCACGAAGTGAGTTATTTTACCTTAAACCGCTCGACAGAGGGTTGCAGTAATTTTCTGCACATTAATTTTCAGCATTGTTATAAAACAATTCAAGTGACAACAATTTGTATTTATTTTTACTAGTAACTAATAACTAGTTAATAGTATTTTATGGATAAAACTTAGCCAATAGTGTTTTTTTTTTCATTTTTGTTTATATTTCAAAATAGGGGGGTCGCCGAAATACTAGGTCTCAAAAGGGGGTCGCAGTGTCAAAAAGTTTGAGAACCCCTGCTATAGAATATTCTGTTGCAAGATTTCAATGCTCGAAAAGCACCGCTAAAACACCCATTTTTTCCATTTTGGCCGCTTTACAATATGCTTTAATGATTACTGTTCAACCAGAAATTGGTATAAACATGTATAGTAATCTTTGAATAATATTCCTAAGCAGACATCACTCATGTGCGTTGAGCAGTTTTCGAATAGTCTGGTAACTGCCGAATCTCGGCGCACCTCTTGGAGGCATGGGAAAACGGCTACCACAATGATGTGCACACGTATGCAGGACCTTTTTCTTTAAGTCTACTTTCCATTGTCCGTTTGTGTATTTCTCAATTTCTCCTCCACATTAAAAGTCGAACATACGGAGCTAATGTAATCAAACTTGATAAAAATATAGTGCAGTAGACAAAGTTGATTAGACTTATATGTACTTAGTTCATATTTTCATAATGGCGGACATTTAAAATGTTTTTTCTTCATGAGATAAACAAAACTAATTTTTTTAAGAGTGACGTTGTTTACATTAGCCTATCAAAATGCTGGTAATGTGAGTATCTTAAGTTTTCTTGATCACATGAGTTATCTACACTAACCATGCATCTGGAAATCACCAAACTCGGTACATATGTTTAATATTAAGGTATTTTTAATATATCATTTTCAGTTTTTAACACAGGATGATTAAGCAAAATGTTTTATTAGTACCGCGTGGAGAAATTTATGATAAGGTAAGTTGAAAATGTAATTTCAATGATTACGTGAAATGGGTAATAGTTTAAAATTGACTTAATATTTTTTCTTCCTTTGATAAAATAGGCTATTTAGTCTTTAATTGTTTCAGCACTTGTTATATTGCTTTACATTTTAAGAAATACAATTTTGTAGTTATTTTCTGGTTAATATTACTACCACTATAATTCACTTTGCAGAAACTTTTTAGGACATATTTTTGACATGTATTTCATAAGCTATAGCCTCATTAAAATAAAAAAATCATCCCGCACAACTTACAAGGAATTGTGTATTAAATGTAATTTGGCGATTCAACATTAATAATACTAAACATACTCTATTTCCCATGATTTCATGTCATGAATTAATTTATTTTCTCCTGTAACACCTGTGCCGGCTCTATAAAAATGTAAAATTAAAAACTTAATTTTTCAAACTTTGTTTTAATTTGTTCAAATTGTTGTACGTTCTCTATGTTAGAAGATAGAATCACATGAAGAAACAAAGAAATATTTTATAACATTTACATCTACATGATCAATGTGAAATTTTTCGCTTTATTTGCACCAAATTAAGGAAAGTAGTCGTATTAGTTAAGCTTGTACTTTATCGATATATGCACATACCATTCGCAGATTAGTGTACAAGTGTATTTACTTTAAAAATAAAACTGTAATTTTAAAATGTGATCACTTACCTTGAGATTTTCCTTAAAAAATACCGAAAAAAAACTATTAAGTTAAGAGCAGCATTTGCATGTCTATTAAGTGTTCTCTCGTCTCTAGGCACAAGTCACAGAACTAGCGAGCAGATTTTCTGTAGTACAAACGATTTTTTGAATTAGACTTTTACGAATCTGTAAATTTTTAAAATATATTTAACTAAATTTTTAATTACAATGGCACGAGAATGGAGATATTTTTACAAATTATTTATAGCATGCTAGCTGTTTTGGAAACGTCCCGTTGCAGATTAATTTTTTTTTTCGTAGGTGAATATATCGTGAACACATTTAATTATTTCTGAAACTTTTATTTAACATTACGTAACGCAGATTAAATACAAGTTATTCAAGGAAAAAAATATAAACGACATTCGTTTTATTTTGCTTGTAAAAATTTTATTTCGGAAATTAATTTTAAAAATATTGGAATGTTTGTAAATAAAAACATAATCAGAACTTCTGAATGTTAGTTAAACGTATCGTATCGTACAAAAATGTGTTTAAATCAACAGTATATAACAATTGTAATTGCATATTTTCTAAGTAGGCCGGTTTACAAAAGGTGCCTATTGTTCGTACGTCCATTATTCGTTATATTTGTAAGCATTTAAAGAACAAAAAAAGTCAAGTAATTATATTCCGTACACTAGACGTGGTATTCCTACATGTTGACTACAATTCACAGGAGGAAAAATTTCTATTCATTAATGGTTTATTATACATTTATCTTATTTCTATATTTTTGAGTCAGTTTAATGCTTAGAAACTATATTTATGGAAATGAACATTAATTTCATTTTTACCTTATTGTGATACATAATATATAAAAAAGTAAAAGAAAAAATTTGGAGTGACCGGGATTCGAACCCAAATAAAATTATTGCCGGGCCGACCCTTTAGCGCCTTTTTTTTTTTTTTTTTTTTTTTTTTTTTTTTTTTTTTTTTTTTTTTTTTTTTTTTTTTTTTTTTTTTTTTTTTTTTTTTTTTTTTTATGTTAGGCTCCTTGGCGAGGTCGCAACATCGCCAACGAGCCAAACATCCCCCCTTTACAGCTTAAGTATTTGACAATTCCCCAGTTGTGACAGTTGTTGGTGACTCTTACAAGTGCAATGACTCTAACAGACAAACACAAATTTTACACCCAGCCTGACCTGGGAATCGAACCCAGAACCCCTCGTATCCAAGTCGGTCGCTCAACCAACTGAGCTACGGGGGGTCGGCCGGCTACTCAATCACTTACGTAAGAACAGCCAATAAAATATACATTTATTGCAAAGCTTTTAAAACTACAAATTTGTTGATTTTGGATTATTTGGGCTTTTAAAATGCTAGTGAGTTATTATTAAGTATTCCTGCTGCCACAAAGTTTCATTTTCTGTATGATTAGAATGTTTTTGTTTTCTCTTTTTATTATTAAAAACGATATTCGTCCAGCAAGCGGTAAAATACGTTGTAACGTACGTAGCCGTCTGTAGGGCTAAGCGTACTTCGCATGCGTAGTTATATTAGGACAAAGAAAAGTCACAGATGAGTCCTGAATAGGCAATGACCTTACCCTAAACCCTTATACAAACGTTTAGGAATACCGTCCTTAGTGTCTTCATAAACCAAAACACAAATTGCTAAGCTGTTTTAATTTTTTTTAACGAATATATAATTTTTTTTAATATTCCAACTTTTGTTTATGATATCGTTGTATAATTTATTCACAGCTTATTTTAAATTTTAATGTTGCTGTGTTTTTTTATGTAGTTAAATACAGTAAAATAAAAATGCAATAGGCAGACAAGAACGAAACTTTGATAAAAAAAAATTAATGAGCGCATTTCCAATTTAATACATTTTAACTTGTACAGTTAAGACTGACCGTCTTCAGAGGATGAGCGTATCAACCTACAAAAAGGGACACTGTTACAAAGGGACATCAATCGCTGAAAAGATGAACGAAGGAAACTTCTCACAGCTTCAAATTTCGGTATTTTCGTAGACGCAAGCCACACACATCGTGTCAGCAGCTTGTATCTTCTCTCTTGTATGGAGATGTTGACACTGACGTCATTGTTTGGGGAAGGGATATCGAAAAAAATGGTATTACAACTCTTGAAAATGTGTGCAATGTCCAAGTGGAACCATGTGGATTGTTTGTAGATAGTGAAATGCCGTTCCTAGGGGCTACTCCTGATGGCATTATGGGTGAAATGCCCATTATCTGGCATGACTCCCACTATGCTTACACCAGAAGAACTTATTTTAAAAAGGAAAGTCACTTTTTGGAAATTATGTAAAGAAAAGGGAATTGTGGGGGATGTGAACACTAACACCGTCGGGTGGGATCGGGATAGCGAACTAAGCTGCTGCTATGTATCTATGTGTTATGATGAAAGGGCACCAGCAATACTCCCCAGGTATTGCACTTCGAGACTCTTATGCCTCAGGGTGTGGTACGTTCGGCGTGTTCGATATTCCACCCGGTACGTTGAAACTGAATGCTGACTTATTTTATGACTGGGTGTTGGCCCCCAGTACGCCTGATATACTACAAATGTTACACTGTGAATATAGGATGTTGAAAAATTACGTAACACGACGGTTCAACGCAGTATGATTTATTGACACGAATTACACAATGCCAGAAATAATTACTTTTGCACGCACGAGGTAGGCGTAGCTATGCAACCCTGGCAAAGTAGTGCTATGTTTTATTACTGGATTAACGCGTAATGGCTGTCTCTGCGCGGTGACACTGACCTGCCGGTATATCTCACGTGGTTGTTATGTGGTCCGTGTGAAGCAGATATTACTCTACGGCATATGAAAATGCACTTCCTTGAGCAGCGAGGATCTTGCGGCCGCTAGGGTGGGCTGTTAAGTTCGCTTGGAAGCCGATGTAGATAATATTGGTTGAAATGAGCGCTCTCCTAGCTAAAAGACCACAGGACAGCCGTTCCCGTGCACGTTACAGTGTGGTAGGGTTCTACAAGTGGTGTTAGTAGTCCTGCGCGAAGTGTGGCGGAATGCGTTAGGCCTAACACACGATCACGGTCTAAGAGGTAGAGGTCTTGACACTGCGTATGCTCTTCAGCAAGAGAAAGTGACCCCTTCATGTCGCCGAGCGCTAGTGGTAATTTGGTGGAAGATTTGTCTTGTTTACATCTAGCGTTTTAACATTTTTGCAATTATTTACATAAAATAATGTTAATAAGGTAAGCTGATATAGTATATACATGTTCCGTGTCTATAAATGCATTATCATGTGTGGAACTTTTTATAAAAGTAGTCTGAAGAATTATATTGTGTATTATTATTTTAGTGAACACATTCGCACAAAAACTATCATTTCGTGCCCTACAAAATTTCAGAATTGTTGCAATGTGCATCTACATTTAAAATATTTAAAAACGAAATTTTGCTGTTGTAAAAAAAATGTGTTCCAATGCAAATTTACGTTCCCATTTTTTTTCTTCCATATAATACTCGCAATTCCGGTAACAACTTCACATTTTAAGCTAAGCCAAATACAAAAACAAGTCAAATCTTCCACCAAATTACTACTAGCGCTCGGCGACAAGAAGGGAGTGACATTTTTTTCCTCAGTGTCAAGACCTCTACCGTCATAGACCGTGCACACGATGATGCTCTCCACTAGGTGACTTGCATGAATGCGTGATAATGAAATGAGTGGTAGATGCACTGCTTATATGAACACTGGAGCACTATGGCGATGTGGTAACCTGCACGTGGTCGGTCACAAAAAAAATGAATTATACCCTCAAAATTACACTGAAATATAAAATATTGATAGCAAAGTATGCCCTGAATGATAATGAACAATGATTAACTGCGATATACCTTGTACAATGAACGATGAGCTTGGATGGCTCTCGATACAGAGTTCCCTAGCCACGTGGCGGTGATAATACCAACGCGAATTTCAAGTTTAAAAGTACCAAAAAGGTAACGATTATTAGTTAAAACGGATGCGCAATGCGATGGGGATGTCTGGTAACGTGTGTGAGCAAGGTGGACCGGTATATTAAAGAAGACTATTGAAACTAACAATCAGTAAGCAAAAGTTGATGTGCACACGGACAGCTGTCTCACCTCTCCAGGCGACTTCGACGAACTGCCACGAGGAAGCAGCCACTAAGGGCTCTTTGCCACGCTACGGGGTTCACACACTTCCGGTACCTCGTGCATGTAAAATGATTGATATTAACTTTTTATGAAAATGGCACACACTAAATTACATAATAAATGGCGTTACATATTTTGCTGGTATTGAATGATGCGTTTCTAAATGTCTGCTGCAATATGAAAGTGAACACTGAAAGCATGGTGTGATTTTCGTGCACAAGCATGGTGGCATGTTTACATGTCCCCTAGCTTTGATGTACACTGCTGGAAATGAAAACACAATTACACTATTACATGCAAAATTACACTGCGTGGTTGCGGGAAAATTATGGGAGAGTCTGAAAATGAGGCCTGAGCCTTGTTGATGTTGTCCCTCTTCAACAGACCCAATTATAACTGTACAGTTTTAACACAGAACGTGTGTGATTTACCAGAAAACTGTTCACACTTGGCACGATTGAGATACTACAGTTTATTGGAGACTATGTTAAATATTTTCGCGATTTTCCAGTGTCTCTAATAATGTCATAATTATGTATGCTTTCGCAACTTATAATATACAATTGATGTTATATAGTACAATGTATACATTGTTTGCAAACTTTAAATAAGTAGTCTTAGCAGGCCACCCTCCGACGAAAATGTCGCCGAAAAATAAGGGAAAATAATAACAAGTATAGTTGAATAAAATGTTCCCACCTAATTGTTTCAATCATGCAGTTGATACCACAAGTTAATAATGTAAAATGTTATTCATATTACAAGGTAAAATAATTGTTGATTGCTCTCTGTCAAAAAGTGCCAATCAGAAAATAAAATTTTTAAATTCCGATAAGCGATTGTTAGAGACTTGTAGGGCCTATTACGACGTGTAAGTAGTAAGCTCTTTTACTATACAGAAGAATATTTTATTGTTAAAGTTGTATCTATCAGAATCGTATGAACTTTTATGTGCGGAATATAATTAAGGAAGTACCTATGGGTAGAGACCGGAAAATTTCGCTGATTCAATGACCCGCACGCTATAATCCATTGTCCTACGCACATTCAAGCCCCGTATATTAGTTCATTGTGTGTTTTTTCACTGAGTAGCAGCTAGTTGACAAATGGTCGAGGCTTGAGTATGCACAGGACAATGCATTCTAACATTAAGGTCATTGAATCCGCGAGATTTTTCGGCTCCTACCTAGGGTTACAACATGAAGGATACTTGTTGATAAAGAAGTCAGAAGGGACACTGAAAAATTGAATTATCTATTTTTATTTGTGTTGAAATTGTGCATGGGATTGTAAATATTTATCCTATTTTTGTTACATTTCATTTGGTCAACAAACTGTAGGGCCTATTACGACGTGTATGAAGCTCTTTGGCTTATAAAGAAGAATGTTTTTTTTTGTCAAAGTTATATAACTCAGAAATGTATATACGTTTATGTGCTTTATATGATATTTGAAGTAGCTATTGGTTATGACATGATAGATTCTTATTGGTAAATATGTCACAGTGTAAACAATATTTTAGTTTACATGCATATATTCCAATTAGTGAGGAACTGTTTTTCTGTGTTATATTAATATAACTTACGGCCTGTATTCCTTTCTTCAGTTACATCTAGTTGAAAGTGACCTATAAGGACGAGTGAAAGCGTGTAGATCCTATTACAACTTTAAGATTTTAACATATAGGGCTATTAATAACCTGTAAATTTGTTAGTTAAGTTTCTAAAATGGCTGGAATCTGTGATATTTTTGTGGTTGTGTGGTAGGAATTTATAGGAAAGATTTAAACAATAATTTTGATAATATTTAAATACAAGGAATGAATTATGGCAGCGACATAGCTGATGAATACTTGTAAAATATCATTATATAGTAAAAATCTAATACATTTACATATAAGTCATAACACAAGCTCTTAGTAAATGCGTTAATGAATAACTGTAATGATATTTGTAAAACAAATTATATACCTCTGTGTTTATCTTGGAGAAATGCTTATTTATTCCTTACCATCTAAATTAACAATATTTGGGATGTTCATACTATAAACTAAATATTTTAATCTCACTTGTAAAATGCTGAATGCACATCTCATGTATTGGTTATCTTCGGGCTTATGGGATCGTGGGTGAATGGTCTACTTGGATAAATACTGCCTTTCTCTAAATATAAAATTTATGTTTTAAACGAAGTGTTGGATTCTAAGAGCATCATAAAGATGTGTGGCAATGGTCATCCGCAATGAATTAAGCACCACAACACTTTTTTTTTTTTTAGATATGTAGGTAGACTACAGATGTCTATATTTCAGCTACATAAAAGTATAAAATTGTATTTTAAAAATAATGTACATTACCAATACCATGGTTATTTTTAATGCGATGGACCTATACAAGCTGACAGAATATATTTAACAAGCCATTCAAGTTCTCACATCATTGTAACTAGCATATATATATATATTATTGTGGTTAATTGCAACTCGGTTACGTAAGTGCATGTCTTCCTTGGCTACACATACAACGCAACATGAGCTCTCAGCTCTCATCATCAGTACAGAAGGCGTTATGAAGAATAGAGTAGAACAATTGGTGAACCACTGCCAAGAGTACGCGTCCAGCTTCCCCAGCTTGACCTACTGCTGCTAATCATTACTTTCCCCACGTAGCTAAAATTTTCTTCACACTCGCGGAACGATAACTCATGATAGCTGGCAACATGTGCGCGGGACGCGGGTTGGGACGCGACGAGTGTATCACTTACAGAGAGTAGGATAAACCGATAAGGTAGGTTTCTTTCCGTTTCCTTTAGGGCCCCCGCACACGGGCCACTCTGTGGCGCGACCATAGACAAAAGAAGGATATAGATCGCCGACTGTCATGCATGGACTTTTGAACGTTAACAGCAGCGCGCCTGGTGGTTGCTGTACTAACCACACCTGTGACATCACCTAGCAACCGACATTTGTTTATTAATTTTTCGTTGCTAGGTGCAAAGTGTCACCACTGTTTGTTTAGTTTGTTTACAAATACGGTAAGGAGTGACCTCGGTTCCCATTTCTGTCATTGTGATATATATATATATATATATCACAATGACAGAAATGGGAACCGAGGCCGCTCTTATATATATATATATGTGTGTATATATATGTATATATATATATATATATATATAGAGAGAGAGAGAGAGAGAGAGAGAGAGAGAGAGAGAGAGAGAGAGAGAGAGAAAGTTAGTTCTGAAAGTGAGCAAAGACATTTTAAAACTGTTACACTTTAATTTCCCAATTATAAAATTTCTTTGTATTGGGACAGGAAATAAAACATGTGGTCAAAATTTCATAATTAAATATTGAATTACCTACACCTTGTCTCAAATTTCACAAAAATCAACCAATGCACAAATATTTCATACAGTATTTATATTTTATGACTCCTAAATCACATTCACATGAACTTTATTATTTGATAAACAGGCAATAAATATTATGTATTTGTACGTTGCCTTGCTCCAATTGCAAATTGAACACAAGACCTGTTTAAGTGTGAAAGATGCACAACAGTCAATTTTAAATAACTTCTTTCTAAACACACAAGTGAACTGAGCTTTAGAAAGTTACAAGTTTCTTTTATTTACCAATAAATTTGTAGAAACAGGCAATATTGTATACAGCAAGTCCTCAATTTACGTTATAGCACTTTATGTCGCCGGATTAATATTTCTTATTTAGAGCACTTTTTTTTTCAAGGTAAGAAGCCGTTGATTCAGAATAACGTCCATAACAAATTCTTGCACTATCTCGTTAATACATTCATGTGTTCAAGTGTTAACATTCTTATGTTCCTGTAAGGTTTGCCTATAGACTGGGAGGGACTTGTAGGACTAAGTTGTTTCAATTTGAGTTGCTGTTTTCAGGAACTTAACCCGATGTAAATCTAAGACTTACTTTATAGCAAAACCCTATTAAAGAAGTTCTTACATGTTTTTCGATATAATAAAAACGACTTTTGTCCAATTATATACATATCATCGTAATTTGACCCTTAAAATGTTTCGCAGGTAAACAAGGTTAAATTTTTCAGTCCCATCAGAAACTTCTTCACAGGATTTTACTATAACTGCAGTTATTTTTTCTTTTGGGATGTAGGAATTCAGAACATAATGAGGTGCATCAATAAAAATATGCTCAAATGAAATGTAGTTTATTTGTTAACACACAACAAACAAAGTAGTTTACCAAGACAGTACAGTAACAATATTCCTACACTCCATGACAAAAAAAAATATTTGCCATCTACACAAATGTGTTGCTCATCAGGCAAGGTGACGAAATGTTCACATAAAAACCAAAATAAAAAATAATAGCTTTTAACATTGTATCTTCTAATAACATAGTATTGATTAATAATGTTTGTATACATTATGATACCCATAGTAAATACACATTTTGTACATGATATGTAGTTCATGTCTATACATACAGTAATAAATCATGGCCTCCAAATTATTGTCCTCTAAGTGACACATTACAAAGCCCAAAACAGCACTGTGGGACCTTTCACATTGCACATATGTTGCCTTTCTGAAGATCCTTGTTTCCAGAATTCAACTGTTGACTGTATAAATATTGTTAGTCAATCAGCAATATTGTCACACAAACTACTGTAATAATGTATGTTCGAAAGCCGTTAATTTAGTGGGTATATATACTCGGTGGCGGTTTGTGCTATCGGGCTGCAGCCCTCCCTGATTTTGGGAATTACAGTAAATAATTATCATTTTCACAGTTGGTGTTATAGAAGATAATTTGTAATGATTTCTTCTGAACTACCCTCGCCAAAACCGTCAGCAGATCGCTAAGTCCGAGGAATGCAAGAAAGTTTTATTAAAGATTTACTTGTATACGCGTTTCCTGCCTCAGGCGTTAGGAACTAGGCATGATTGACCTTGCTGGTGCATGCGCAGAGCACGCCCCGGTCTGGCGAATCCTGGAAGAAGGAGCGGGGGTGCCCGATAATGGCGCGCTTGTGGGCTGCTAGCAAAAGAGCCCGGCTCGCAAGACCCGCACAGTGCGCCACACTACACTAACGACAGACGCAACTCGTAGCCCAACTCCCTTGTTTCGTGACATCACTGCAGGACATGGTACCAACATTTAATGACCTGTCCTACACAATGTGGCGCTTCCTACGAATTATTAATATTCTGTGTACACAACTTAGTTAATTAGTTTAAAAAAATGCTAATAACAGTCAGCTGGGTTTTGAGTGAAAATGTAGCACATTAAAAGAAAAAAACTGGTCTAAAATTGCATGTTTCTACATACATGGAATTTTTAAACGTATTACGCCAAAATGAATAGTTTATTTTAAATATTCTGCAATAAAATCGTCTCAAATTTCAACACTTTTCTCAAGATGAAATGATAAGTTTTAGATGTTGCTTCTTAACACTTACGCGTTACAGTAAAAAAGTTATTGCAGCCTATTATTTTACATGAATTATAACGTAATTTACACCAAATAATAAATTGATATCAACTTAAAAAAAATATAGTAAAATAGAAGTGACATTGTTATTCATTTTTAAAGAACATACTTTATAGCAGAGCACTTTACCGAACCAAATGGCAGAGCAGTAAAATACTCATAGACGAAAATTTCAAAACTTTATTTTCTGTCTGGCCACCACCATAACCATTTATCAAATGTAAAGGTTTTTTTACCGACGTCTTTTTCAGATACCTCACAATTTGTATTATTTATTATTCCGCAGTAGACGAGACAGAAAGCAATAAACAAATGGACCCTCCCTATACACGAGTATTTCGTAATAGGGGGAGTTACCACTAGAATTGATCATTCTATGTCTATTATTTCACTTAATTTATTAATATATTTAGGCGGGTTTATATATTTAAGGTATTACGAGTTAGTTTCTTTTGTTTCTTTGTACCGTCCCCTACTTAGGGGCTAGCACCTCAACCACTGGTGACGGTAACAAAGTTACAAGATCAAGGTAAAGAGGGTGGCGAATCCCTAGAGATGTGCAAGGGCGCTAAGGCAAAAGTAATCCTCACTCAAAAGTAAACTAAACTCTTAACTTCCAACACCTCAGTAAAGTAATACCAATCAAACATCAATAGCAGCGATCAAAATCACATTAATGTTCCAAATAAGAAAAGGTAACTGTAACTACAACATCAATTAAAGATAAAGATGTCGGGTTCAAATCCCAAGAGGGATTTATTCAAAACTTAAAATCAAATAACAAAACATCAACATAACCCTTAACCATTTTACAAACTCAACTAATCAGCAACACAAGTCAAAAGGTGTAAATATAAAGAAAAATATGAAAGTACAAGCATAACATTAAACATTAACTTTATGAATTACTATAAACAGGCGTGCAGAAATATCAGTTAATCTGTCTATCTGGATAATATGACTCAGTGAAGGCCTAAATGAGAGTACTGCAAAGGGTGTAGCGAAAAACAAACACAAATATTACACAAGTGCTAGCCCTATCCTTATAGGAAACTAACTTTAACAATAACAAAGAACAATGCTGAGTCCCATACCTCAGTAGCGAATACACAATACGACCACAAGTCTGAAAAAAAAAAACCTATACTTATAGGTGGTAAACTTCAGGGGGACACACGCCCCGAAACACACATACACCACAGGGACACCACCCCAAAACACATACAGCAGCAAAATCTACAGAGTCCCAAATCTCGGTAGTATGCATACAATACCTATCACCCTAACACAGTTTCAATGCAGGCACACACAGTGCATGAAAATTACTCAATCCAAATATTATAAATGATCTGCTATAAATTAACTTTCTCTGCAAAGTTCTAACCTTGAAAATTACACGCCAGCAATTATTAATTAACAAATACGAACAAAACTAAAACTATTTAAATGTCTGCCCTCTCTCTCTCTCTCTCTCTCTCTCTGAAAACTGAAAATATAGAAGTTACCAGAAGTTAAACACTTGAAAACCCGAACGTGAAAGTTAACCTGATTTAATAAGTAAAAAAGAGAAAAAAACACGAACAGCAAAACACGAACGAAACACTAGGACTTGGCCCATTATGCTACAGGACTTCAACTCAAGAAAAAAAAATAACAAATAACTAAACAGCCGCCGAAAATTAATCAATTACAAGTCCTGCAGCATAACAACCCATTCCACATTTACAATAACGAATAACAAGACTGACACATTTTGCTGGAAGCCGACTGAACCCCGATACGACAAATACACGAGTATAAATACAAAAAAGCGAGAATGAATATTATCACTGGAAATAGTCCGCCCAACACGGCGGAGCAACTACGACCTGTCAAATTACAATAAACCAATTATTACTATGAAACCTGGAATTACATAACGAAAACACAATATAAACATTACACGTCTCGCTTAGAACAATATTAATTATATAAACAATTCCCTTCAGAAATTCACAATATTACGGGAAAATTATATTAACACAGTCCTCGGGAATATTTCTTGAGGTTCCGCCGTTGTCGCTCGATAGCGCTAGTGTAGCACGAGACTAGCTGCACTGCCTGTACCTGTGTCTCTGTTTAATTCACATCTAGTCTATGGAGGCGAAACATCATGTTTACATACTGCGTCGTAAAATGTTCCGAACTAATACAAGTGGATTGCTGGAGCACAAGGTACGTAAGTGTTTCTATTGACGTAAAAATGTTGAAAACTTAGCTGCGGAGAATATACAGATATGAAATGAAGTCAATATTTTAGTAGCTGGAAATTTGAAGTGTTCAAAATTCTCGGGCGACGTAAAAACTTGCCGGTCAAACCAACAAGGTCGGTTCATCTTTATATTTCAGTTATGTATAAATACCTTGCTTTATATTTATAAAAGTTGTTGTTTGAAGTCTCTAACCTACCTCCTTGCGTACGGCCCTTATCTTATATAGGTTGTTCACTATACGGTGAGCTCTGTGTAATAAGTTATTGCAAATTTAGTTCTAAGAAAAGAATGACAGATGAACTTCACGTACAAGTAACAGATACCCACACATTAGTTAATTGACCATTTAGTTGAAATATGTTTTTGACTTAATAGTTTCTGACTGATCAATGCACAATCCAAACCACTCAATGTAGAAAAATGCAAATTTTTGAAGACTTGGCAACAGAGTTCTTTTAAATGTGAAAAAAATGGGCAAAATTTGTATTTTACATCCTAATATATTATGTATCCCATATGTATAATTTTGAGAGGTTCTCAAAATTTTTACCATAAAAATATGCAAAAAGATTTGAAATTGTAGAAATTATGTATTTTTTATGCTGCTGCATTTGTTATACAGAAAAAGAAATATTATTACTATGTATATGAATCAGACAATACAAGGAGACAGATACACTTAGACACCCAAATTTTACAAATACTCATGGTTCCAATAATATAATTCGTAAAATTGTTACCTTCGTAAAATCGATAGGGGCCTATTTGGCACCCCCACCCCATTATAAAATTCCGAAATGAAATTTGTTCAAGCAAAGTGCCTCTAGTCGGGACCCGATTTTCATACGTTTCGCACGAAAATAAAAAAAATCACAGTCAAAATATACATTTATATCAACAGCCAAATGTCTTCCAACCAAAAGCATGCCTCCGAATGGCAGATATCACATAAGTTCCAAGGTGCCTTTTCATAGTGAATTCTTTTTTTATTTTGTTCTGAATACCAGACAATATAGTTAAGTAAAAAATACTTTACACAGATTAACACACATTTACACACATAGTGACAATGACTTTTAACTGAGTAATTAGCCTCACATCAAATAATTATACTTCATGATAATTTCCCACTTTGATTAAAACATTTTGCAAAGTGTTATTTACAACTTTTGGCGAAGTGTTCAGTTTTTACAGACAAAGCACTTGTGAATAACAATGCCTCAACAATTTCTTTAACAGTCTACGTTTGACATAAAAAAACTCACTTTCCTTCAAATACACGACTGGAAATTACTCTTTACAAATGGCCAAACTTTACTTATTACAGAATTTAACAGTTCTGTGTTGCAGAAATATTAGGTTGGCTGTAAACTCCCATATATAATTATAATTATTACTACTATATATGATGGTTGCCTGTCGCAAGTAAGCTAGGATAGTGAGCAACACTTGCCAATGCAATTT
>PNEQ01111024.1:0-15269 GCA_003012365.1 Medauroidea extradentata
TAAATTTTATTGCAGTGTGTTTGAATGATTTTCATTATTAGTGACATAAAATATATTAGTGCCATATAGTGTTATATTGTTGAGGGTAATGTTTGACCTGTCTGCAATATAGAAATATTATAATTATCTTGCAGATATTTGTATATAATTTGTAATTACTGTTTATAACTTTAAATTTGTCTAATCTAAACTTTCTTATATAATATGTATGTACTTGCAGTATCTGTTCATTGTACTTGTGATTTCTTGACGTGTTCCATAGCCCTGTGGCCTGAGCCAAGCAAGGGGGCTCTACGGAACAAGAACTGAAAATAAAAAAAAAAAAAAAATATATTCAACAGTAATAATTCCAGTTGTATTAGAAAAAGTTCAAATTTGCTTGAAGGAGGCCTGTAAATGGATAATACTAAAATGTTTTTAGCATTCAGTTTGATAAGGGCAGCTGCACACTCAAAAACCTTCTTTACACAATAGTCAGCTACATTTATTAATTTTCCTCGTAAATTTTCTTCAATAAAAATACACACTCCTCCACCAGTGGACCCATCCCTACAATGATGTGAAACTGGCCTATAACCAGGGATATTCATTTGAGATATCTGACAGGATTTAAGAAAATGTTCAGATAAACAAATTACATTGATTTTTAATCTATTTTGCATCTCAAAATTTATTAATTTCTGTACAAAATTATCAACTTTATTTACTAGGCTACATATTTTAATGAAACACAGTTAAATATGCGAATTTGGAAATCTTATTTTGTCTAAAACGGGTTTTTAGTGTCTCATTACTGGTACGTATGAGGTGAATTATAAGTTTGATTTTTAACTACATCCTGCAGACAATTTACATTCATAAAAAACTACTTTTTTTGCCACACTTTCCATCAACTGTCAATGGCCAACAGTATGGAATTACTTTACTTTGAGATTTAGCAATTCTGTCTTTTTGAGACTGTGTAATTAAATTACACAGAACTTTGCTGACAGCCATCTTACCATTTATGTTTAAATGCTGCCCATGTGTTGTGAAATCAGATCTAATCAGTTTTGATTCAACAATAGTGACATTCTTAAACTGTTTACAGATTTAACCAAGTTTTCTATTATGACTAATAACAGCTTCATTAAAACATGAGTTTTCCATCAGATCATGACGATGTAACACTGGTAAAAGAATAACATTGGTGGGTCGCTCCCTACTCCATGTGGGCGTTGTAAAAGTATTAAAAGTATTACATCAGGGTAAAGAGGCATGTTGAGTCAGTTACGGACGGGAAGGAATGCTATTGAATAACATTTAGGTTAACTTAGGCCTATGTGTAGATACTATATGTGAAGACTATTCAAATCAACGGCCTAGGTCGTTGATTCAAATTAACATGGTTGGCAGAAGGCGTATTTCGCGAGTGAGTTGGTAATAGGCTGGTTACAATTTTTTACAGTGGAACATTTGCATTTACAAGCACGC
The DNA here is from genome assembly GCA_003012365.1 of Medauroidea extradentata. Lineage (NCBI taxonomy): Eukaryota > Metazoa > Arthropoda > Insecta > Phasmatodea > Phasmatidae > Medauroidea > Medauroidea extradentata. The sequence continues at coordinate 1,474 of PNEQ01111024.1, forward strand.
GCGAAAATGATTCTCTACTTATGTTCATAACGTCGAACAGTTTCCAATGTGAACTCTTTTTTTGTGTGTGTAAATATATACATAGCTCTTCTATGACGAATCCTATACTACTTGTACAATCTCTATACATGGCAGTGGTGTAGGAATTTGGGGGGGGGGGGGTACAGGGGTACAATGTACCCCCCCCCCCAAATTTGATAATGGGTTACAAAATAAAGTTTGTACCCCCACAAATATTCGTAAGTAAACGTAAAAACAAGCAAATGATTTAAACGAATCTAGCACAATACAGTCAAGGACGAAACTATAAATACACACATCACGAGATTGCCTCTATGACAGAATGCCTATTGCTGTCCTCACAGAAAAAAAATATCAGTGAACGTACGCGCCTTGACTGAGTGTTGGACGAAGAGGAAGGTCGAGGCGGGGTGGTAGAATGCACGTGACGTCACTACGCGCAGGAAGAAGCGCATGCGCGCCCCTTCAAGTTCCGTGAACGGCTTGTCTACACCTATACGGCAGCTTGGGTGTGAAGTGCTTTGTGTTGTAGACGGCGCAATATGTTATGTTTGTATTGTGTGCGCTTCATGCAGTGTCAAAATAAATAACACAAAATAAGTAAGAGGACATTGAAAGATTTTTTCATGTGTGATACGCCACTGCATCAAGAGAAGAAAGAGAAACTGGATGTAGGTTAGTCTTCTAGTCGTAATTTAGTAGTATATATTCATGTTTTATACAGCGCAGGCACAGAATAAATAATTACCTAACAGAAGCTACAAGGTGCACTTTTTATTGAACTCGTTTTCTCTTGAGATTGTTATGATTTCGGGGCTGGAGTTTTTCACAGGCTGTTTGGTTAGCCCAAAATTAAGTATACCTTATTTTAAAAAAATCTGCTGGGAAATTGATGTGTAAGTCTGCTACATATACCATTTATATTTATGTAACTGAGATTTAAACATTTTCAAGTATCTATCAATTCAAGCTGCTTATAGCCCATCTCAAATTTCACGTGGCTTTGTTTACTTCGTTTTACGCCCGATAGCTGTAACAATAACAACAATAAAAAAACCTCCTCTTTATTTCTTCTGAAACGTTAGTCATTCTGTCAGGTTAAACATTTAATTACTAAAGTTATTATATAATAATATTTTATTAAGGAACAAACTTTTTACATTATCCCTGACAATACAAGTGATTATTTATAATATTGTATCCAATTACATGTGGCTTTGTTTACAATCCTGTACGCCCCGAGAGCTGGTACTATAGCAACAATGAAAAAGTAACTTTATTGCTTTGCTGACTGCGTCTTATAAAGGATATAATGTTTCTAATTTTCTAAATAGAAAGTATTCTGTAAATTTTGAAAAATATGCCATTACTTTAGCTCTGTTTAATTTAATTCAGTGTTTTTGTATACTGGCTGTGCCAAAAGTCCTGGTTTCTGAGATAACAGAGCTGAGAGGGCCCAGGATGCGATATGCGAGGAAAGGATTTTATTTATTTCATAGTGGTGTAAAGTTTTATCATTTACATTACATTACATTAAAAAAATATTATTGTCTATAAGAATTAAAACATCTTGTTGGTGCTCTTAGGTAAATTATAAGTAACTGAGGTATTATATTATTACAGGATTTATCCTATGAAATAAATACTTGTAGGTCCTATCCAAGCAAACGCTAACTGGGTCGTGCCGACTGTCTGGGCACCTGCACATACATGTATAAAAGCGAGTCACCACGATGTTTGGTGCAGACAGTATTTGTAATTGTTGCAAACATTAGTCATTCTGTCAGATTAAACATTTAATTGCTACAGTTATTATGTAATAATGTTTGATTAAAACATATAACAGTATCCCTGCTTAATTATCAATGTAAGTTTGTTGTGTGTCACTATGTTTGTCAAACTAAGGAACATATATCTAAGTGGCGGCCTGTATTATTGGGCTAAGCACTCCCAGATTAATCAGGATTTGCATTAATCAGCTTGAAAATATTTTCCCCTCTCGATTGTTTGACTATGATTAGGCTATACTCCTCAACTATCGTCTGCTGACGAGCAGATCTTCCCAATACTAAGGAATGCGGCAGTTGTACAAATATTTTGGTAATGCATCATTTACGAAGATATCTGTTTAACTGACAGTGTTTTATGCCTTTTCTCACATAATTTTTTGTCAAGGCTGCCGCCTTGTTTATTGTGTCGTCGTAAAATTGTTCACTACAACTAATTTTTAAAATAAAAATCAATAATCAAACAAGTAGAATGTTTAGCACACTTAGATACGAAAAATGCTTAAATTGCACCATTTGACACTTGAATACCCAAATTGCTCTGTAAATTCCTACGCCCCTGATATATGATGTAGTCTACAGGACAATAAAAGAACTGAACTGAACTGACGACGAAATTCACGACATTCAATAAATTGAAAGACAAAATGGCCGCAGTTATGACGTCAACATGGCGTCACACGACGACATTCAAGAGATTGAATTCAATAAATTTGATAGAAAATTGATGCAAAATTGGTTGAGTGAAAGGGCTTTCATTAAGAAGAAAAAATTGAAATGTAATTTTGTATTGGAACCAATTTTTTTAAACATAAAATTTAGATTTTCAATCTTTCACATGTAGACACACATTGTTATGATTTTTAATTTTGTAGGGCAGGAAATAATAGATTTTGTTAACATATAATATCTACTATATAAGCGTACCATACTAACATAATTTTATATAAATAATTGCGAAAATTGTAACGCCACCAGATGTAAACAATATAAATTCTTCACCAAATTACTACTAGCGCTGGGCAGTAAAAAGGAGTCACTTTCCCGAGCATAAGCAGTGTCAAATACCGTGATCGTGATCCCACGCTACACTAGTTTTTGACCCGTCCGCTAGAGATGGTGGTATGCAAGATTTTATTCAAATGTTACTACACTTCTATACTAATCTCTATGGTCCTTAATGTTGTTTACATTCCACGTCTGCGGGTGCGCGTTTTTTGGTGCACTCGTTATATTGTGGTATTGAAGCAGGTGTAAGGGAGATAAACTTGCTCGTGGGATGAGTTGTAAGTGTTAGGCAGGCGGAGTTGCTAGCCAGGCTAAGGAAAGATGGTGTCGGTATTGAATACAGTGGACACGGGCCACGATGACATGATACACGACGCGCAGATGGACTATTACGGCCTGCGTCTTGCCACATGCTCTTCTGATGGTTCCGTCAAGGTGTTCGAGCTACGTAACGGCACTCAGACGCTGGCAGCAGATCTCAAGGGCCACTACGGACCCGTGTGGCAAGTCGCCTGGGCACACCCTAAGTTCGGCGGTCTGTTGGCGTCTTGTTCGTATGACCGCAAGGTGATCGTGTGGCAGGAGACGGGCGGAGGTGAATGGATCAAGTTGCACGAATATACAGGCCACGAGTCGTCAGTGAACGCAGTGGCATGGGCTCCTCACGAGCAAGGCCTAGTGTTGGCCTGTGGTAGTTCTGACGGGTCCCTGTCTGTGCTGTACAATAGTGCGGAGACGGGCGGCTGGGAAGCTCGTAAGATTACTGCTGCCCACACTATAGGTTGTAATGCAGTGAGCTGGTGTCCTCAAGGTGTGGAGAGACGACTGGTATCCGGTGGCTGCGACAACTTGGCCAAGGTCTGGAGGGAGCATGGTGACCGCTGGATAGAGGAGGCCAAGCTAGAGCTACACTCGGACTGGGTACGTGACGTAGCTTGGGCACCAAGTGTGGGAGTGTCTCGCTCAGTTATAGCTACTTGCTCACAAGACCGCCGTGTAGTTGTGTGGACGAGCGAGGACGAAGCAACGTGGACAGCTGCTGTTCTACATGCCTTCGATGATGTAGTGTGGAGCGTGAGTTGGAGCCTGACGGGTGGAGTGTTGGCTGTGTCTGGAGGTGACAACAAGGTCAGCTTGTGGAAGGAGAGCGGTGATGGTCAGTGGGCTTGTATCAGCGATGTGAGCAAGGGTCAAGCTGGCAGCGAGCAGCGAGCCCTCTGACCGCTCCGTCCCTCTCACCGTCACTGTCCTACACCCACTGCACTTATGTATAACCTATCTCATTACTGTACATTTTACTTTGTTTACACGTGTACTTGGGTTCGTAATAAAATCACAGTTAAAAATGTTTAAAATAAACAGGTATTGTAACTAGATTATTTCATCCTAATTGTTAGTACCATAATTGCTTATTTTTGGGTTCTCATACTAACCTTATGCAATGGTTTAAAGCAGACTTAAGTTACGTAACAAAAGCTGTAAGCCTAAATACGTGACAATTTCTGTATTCAGACGTAAATTACCTGAACTCAGGGTCGATTGCATAGTGAGTGAGGAAGTCCTTTATGTGAAGGTGAGACTTGTGTAAAAGCTGAGAATTTTTCTTTGGCATTTCTCAGTCAGGCAAGTATTGAGATAACTTAGTTAAGGAGAAGTGTTACCATATGTGGTGAGAAAAATAATTTCTCTCCATTCACTGAATTGTGATTGTAGGTAACTAAATCTTTCCAATTTGACTTTAAACTTAAGGGTGCCATGGTTGAAATGAAGCTTGAGGAAATCTTAAGAATGGTCGGACGACTTCTTAAGGAAATATTCAGTTTTTTCTTGGATTTCACTCGTTTTTTTCTCTCTGAAATGAAAATTTGTTACAGGTACTGTAGATTGCACTCAGCCAGACACATTCGCACAACTCTTTCTGTTTTATTTGTAATTGTTTTCCTTATATGTCACACTGCACATAATTTATTTGTGGATTGTGCCTTTGGTTATCCTCATCCTTACATCTAGCCACACGAGTATAATCCTGGATGAACAAATAGAAGTAATTATTAGTTAAGTACATACATAGGCCTAATTAAGTCAACTCACACGTATGATCACAGTTATATGAAGAATACAATTAGACTATATTTCTATTAAAGTAAGAAAATACTTTTCAGGAGATTTGCATCTAGACCATTCAGGAGCAATTTAATTAAGACTATTTATACAACGAATTTTTACAGTGTATACAGTTGTCCTTTGAAACCACAAGAGCAAGTCAGCATCCGTCGAGCACAATTTCTACTTTATGGTAGGGTCATTTTCAAGCAGGGTTGATTGCTACAGGTTTTCTAAAAATTCTGAATTTTTTTCCCATTCATTGATACATTTTTTGAGAGATGAAAACCAGTTTTGGAAAAAATTATTTCTTCTAATTTTACCCTAGGCAGCTGTTTAAAGATGGCGGTGTGTACCATTTCAAGTGTTTTCAATCATTTGCACCAAATACTGTAGGCCCTGGATCCCTTAATTTATATCGTAAACAAGTTTTGAAACCTAAGTTTTACTCAGCTTGAAACACGCTTTAATACTGATTACAAACATTTGCTTAATATCTAATGAACACTTTTCTGTGCTATTCTAATGTTTACTAACAATATTGACTTTTCCACCAACTTCAAACCAAACATTTTTCATGAAGGACACAACAGATCCTAATGATTCTTTTGAGTATATACTCTAGTAGTACTACAGTAGAACCCTGTTATAACATTTTTCAAGGGACCTGTGAAAAAAGTGTTATATGTAGGAAAATGTTGTAAGCAGGAATCAATATTTTTACACCAATAAATGGATATTACACAAAAATAACTTAAAATTTGATAGTTTATGTAGAGTAAATAAGCCTGTAATGAGATTAATAGAGGCTGTAGCTACTGTGCTATCAGAAACATGATGAATACATACATTATGTGTATAACACACACTTTCCCACTTGTCTTCTGTAGGTTCATGATCGTCATCTGTGGGTTCATAGTCTTGAATATCACTGTAATGTACACTTATGATGCTTTTCCGGACTTTAATCTGTATTTTACAGATAATTTTAGTCTACATCTCAGTTATTTTATTAAAAATAATACAGTTAAGAAAAATTTTACCTGAGTTGTGGTTAATGTCTCAGAAAAAAGTGATGTTATATGCAGGAAAATGTTATATCCAGGAATGTTATAACAGGGTTCTACTGTACTATATAATCAATATTTAAGAACTGTGGTGCTTTGAGCTGGAAGTTTTCTAATAATTACAATATTCAGTGGGATTTTTGGTTATGTGGGACACAGAAAAAGTCTGAAATTTACACAGAATGTAGTTCTGTTGAGGTACTTTTACACAAATAAAATTGGTGAGGATGTTTTGTAAAATAAGAGAAAAAAATTCTGCATTTAGCAGAAAATCAACATTTACTATCTTAATAGGTGATGTTCTATTTCAATACAGGACGTATGTACGAGTAAAATAGCTAAGTAGGAGTACATTTATACTTAATTTCCTGATGAATTTGACAATAAAAACAATATAATGAATACCAAGAGCGGAGGAAACAGGAGATCTTAGAGAAAACCCACCGACCAGTGGCATTGTCTGGTATGACTGCTACATGAAATATCGGTGTGACCAGGAACAGAACTCAGGTTGCCTTGGTTGCAGGTTCAAGCTCTTGCGCGAAGCCACCATGACCAGTGGGTCGACACAGATAGGGCACAACTCGTGTCACTAAAACTTGTGATGAGTTTATTGAGGATCTGGTTACAAAGCTAACGAACTTAAAGAGACATCATTTTGTAGCGAAAACTCAATCTGCTTACCTCAAAATAAAATCTGAGAACTTGGACTTTGCTGAAAGAATCATTTTTGAAGATTTTTGGAAAACTTTTCCTTTCTTGCACAAGATGCCATTTAAGGATTCCATTGGGTGAATGAACAGGCTACCCTACATCCCTTTATCTTGTATTACAAATATTAGATGAAAGGTTCTGTGGAATCCAAATGCTTTTGCTTCATAAGCGACTGGAGCATACAAGAGTTGTGTTATTTAACAGAAACTAATATATAAACTGAAAGAGGTTTTTCCACATATAGTTGAAGTTGTATATGTGAAAAAAGAAGTCATTTCAAATCGAGTATTCCTGGAATAGAGGTTCAAAAATGCCAAAAGAGTACCAGGAACTAGACGAAGGCATAGGTTTTTGCCATGTGCAGGGTGGCCACTGACCTGGAAAACAGGGAAAAGTCAGGAAATTTGAAAGTGGAAAAGAATTAATTTCATTAGTTTGTAGCCAGATGAATGATTACTGGTGCCACATCTGATCACAGTTGGCCTATTGTAAGTACAGTAAGTTATTAACTGTGACTTTAGTTTTCCCAGAGATATTTTTTTATGCCTAAAAGCATTGTTTCCATGTTTGTTATGTATGTGAAATAGTAGCTGTTTTAAAATAATTGTGCAAATATTTCAGTGTGGCGTTATTTATAATCACGTTACAGTAAGCTGTTGAATAGCTGTCAGTTACTGCCTAGTTTGCATAGTCGCTAACATGTGATGACTATGAACTAATCTCATATGTTAGTTGTCACCATTTCTTACAGAATGACATTTCAGTGCATAACTAAAGCTGTATAGTTTGGAAGTGTGTACATCATTACTGGTTTATGAGCATGTTGTTGCAGAGAAGTACTTCAGTCAGGACTCGGGGGGCGAATATTCCATGTAAGCAGTGCTTACAGGTATACAGTGGTGTAGTTCACTCACAAAGCCACTTTGCTGTTGCGTAGTTGGACAGCCCTCGGAAAGCAACGTTCCTTGTGTGGGTTGCCACTTGAGGAGGGGGTGAGGTACCCGTAGCTTCTGCGGCAAGTCTTACCCACCTCAGCCCGCATGACAACACAGAGTTCCAGCGCTGTGAACACTCTGTAAGTGATTGGTCTCCTGCATACATGAAGCCAAACCTTGCTATTGGGCAGGCTGTCTCCTCCCTCCACCCTTCTTTCCCCGCACCATACTTCCATGAATGCCGTCCACCTGGAAGGTCTGCAAGAACATCTTGTAAGCAAGCTTTGGGCTACTTCGTTAGTGTATACGCTGTGCTGTCGAGTGGACGAGAGGTGCATGTGAGAGAGAAGAACTTCCTACCGCGGCCAGAGCCACCCTCTCCTCTTGTTTCACAGCTGCGTTGGTTTTGACACACAGTATATATTTAGTTATGTGATTTTATATTGTGTAATTTTTTAACCACGTTGGTGTGATAATGTGTGTAGCTACTTTCGTACAGGTAGCAGATGAAGTGTGCGGCTGCATAATTGAAGATTTTCTACGGTCATCACTTAGCTTTCATCCATTTGCTCAGAAATTGCACATAGTATCTAAAGATATGCCCACATTAGCTGTTCCTAATTTGTAGTCAAATATAAAAGATGCATACAGTATTTTCATTGCAAAAGTTACAAATCTGGTAGTAGTTATGTGGTTGGAAAAAAATCCTGTGTTTTGCTGGCCGTGCATTTATTTTCTTTTTACACCAATGTAAATGTTTGGACAAAACAGTATGTCTGTGACTTAAATAACTTTCACAATCTGCAAAAACGACACAAAATTACTCCGAGCTATATAACTTGTTCAGTTGCATTGAAAACATTAATATCAATTTTAGATTTTCCTAAACTTTCACAATGAAATGGTTGGAAACAACAACATAGTTAGACGTAACTTGTTTCTCGGCAGAAAAGAAACTTCATTCAAAGGTCACGACGAAAGCCAGCATTCCAATAATTGTGAAAAGTATGTAGAACTGTTAACTTCAATTATTAAGTTTGACAAGTTAGATGATTGCTAAGAGCATTGCAGGCCATTTAATACGTGAAATTAAAAGGGAAATCACAGCAGCTTTTTTTGTTGCTGTGAGTGAAACCACTGATGATGTAGACAGATCCCAGGTATCTACAGTATTGTGTTACTATACTTCTAGGCCTACTGTAGAAGAAAGATTTCTAGGAGTCTCCGACTTTAGTGATAACCGAAACTGATAATGGAGAGAACTGGGATGGTGATACTTACTCAAGTGCCAGTAGTTTCTATGCTACTTTTCAAGACTTCAGTTTCAATTTTCTTCTACATTTACTCTCGGTAATATTTCCATTTTCAGACTTATTTTTGAAAAAATGCTATGAAGGGTTATGGCGTAAGGTTACTGCCATCAGAGAATCAAAACAGTTTCTGCAACATTTTGAAAAACAGTGTTACGGTTTTGATTATTTTTTGTCTAAATTTGAGGCTAAATTACAGACCTCAGAAACTTCTCTCACCTTTAATAAAAGACAACAGACAGCATTAAACACATGTTACTATAGACTATTTTGAGGTCGTTGACATTATTAAGACCAAAATAAACCTAAGGTTTTGTGATATTGACAGTCTGAAATTCATTGATCTACTAGGGTGTAAAATGTTTTGTTCTTTTTTGCAGTTATTTCCCGTGCAAATGTTCCAGTCTGTAAAATTTCATACGTGCAATATTTTCACATTTACAGGCTTACAAGTGAATTTTTAGTAATGTACTCCTCAGAGGAATTTCACGAGAGTAGTTTAGCTGCAATTCGTTATTAAATTAAATTAAATAAATCGCACGAAGCACACAAATTAGTTAGTTTGGTTTTGACAATCCCAGTAACTACAGTAGTTCATCGCGGAAAGGTCTTTCTCTGCTTTGAAAAGAATCCACACTTACCTGAGAAATTCTCATGGGCAATTTTGGCTTTCAGCCTTGTCGATTTTGTATATTGAAAACAAATGTGTTAAAAGAACTGACATAAAGAAACACATTTTACGACAATGTTGTAGAGATATTTAAAATAAGTCATTGCATTGATCTTTCATTAAAATAAACCAAATGTACCTTGTTGGTCTTCAGTAGCATGAACTGACTATGCAGTGCCAGCTGTATCCCTCCATCTCTGGGAAAAAAAAGCTACCTGCAGTCGCTTGTGAGTTTTGGAAAAATATGCTTTAAAATATCGTAAGTTACATTCAAAAACTACTTAAATAGCACCAGTCTGCACTCTAAAATTCTAATTTTCCCAGGGGAGGAGGATGCCCCACTTGACTAGCTGGTATCAGTTGACACTGGCCAATGGCCAGCAGTATGCAGCCCATGACGACCCGAACTGACCTCATGAAAACTTGTGCACATTTTGAAGCTAAGGTCCTGCATGAGTGTTTATCCAGAATGCTTCTGACTCCCGAAAATTCTGAAAACCATATTTTTTTTAACGAACCTAGTGCTTGTTTGGTACCTTGATGTTGTAGGTTAGGGTTTCCATGTTTTGTTAACACAGTGTATTGCAAGCGGCCACGACATGGTTGACAATAAATGTAGAACACTAAAGTACTGACATATAATTAAAGGAAAGAGAAGGTAGGAAATTAACAGTGAAAATTGTAGACATTCGTTGATTTTGGTGCCCTTGAATGAATACATGAATTGGTAATTACTAATTAATAATCCAGGCAAGATGGTACTTTTTTTAGTTTTCGCAGGAAAAGGAGGCAAGCCAGGTTTTTTTCGGGTGGTTTAGGCAGAGGGGTCGGGGTTTTGATCCTAAATTTACGTGAGAAAATTGAGGTCGCGTGTTGTCATTTTCTGGTAGTGAGACTTCTTTCCTGTAAATTCAAGATTTTCACAGTTGCTGCATAAATTGTTACTTGGCGATTAAGTGAGGAAAGCAGAATCTTCCCATGACACACCCTGCCACGGGTTATTTCACTACGTACCTCGATAAATGCTAGTAATACAGCATCCTGGTCATGTGTCCACGGAAACATAGTTAACTCTTAGAAAGTTCCATTTTGTAAATATCTATTGACTATGTAACTAACACAAATGCACACAAACCGTAGAACCCAGATTGTACGACCATGGATCCGACAACAGCAGCAATTTTACATAATTATTCTCAGGAACCACTAATAATTCAATACATAATAAAACAGTAAACATCTGAATGTAAAACATCACAGTAATTTATTAAAATGTACTGTACATATGTCTGTTGACACACTGCATTAAAATAACAGCTGTAGTGCCTACCATCAATTGGCAAACAACAGCTGCAAAAGAAATGGGATAAAAAATAAAAGAACTCTAGCTGGAACGCTCACGTAGTGCTAAGTAATGCTGCACGACTGGTGAATTAGGCAGCATGCGCTACATATAAAGTCACTAGATGGTGACACGCTGAGCTTTCTCACAGCCTGGCCACCTCATGCCATCTGCGCTGCACTGCACATTTCACCAGTTTAGTTTGACAGTGAGGTGCTTGGAGGACGAAAGGGTGTGCAGCGGTAGTCGTACATTGTCTGGAGAAGTGTGTGTGTCTCTCTCTCTCTCTCTCTTTTTTAACTGCCTGGAAGTGAAGAGCCATCCTTTTCAGGTGAGTGTGGTCAGACGATTTTTAAGCATGTTCAGCTGTTTTCATTACATTTTTATAGCAAAGCCAGTGGATTTGAAGCTTCTCCAGAGTAACCTGTCAGCAAAGATTATCACAAATGGTAGGGTATGTTCCTACACTCACTCTGAGTAGTAGTCACTGGTACAAGAATTATGCTATGTTGCCATATTTACACTGCTAGTGGATGTGGAAGCACTTTTAACTGGCAAGTCATATGACTTTATAAATATGAATTTATGAAATTAGGAAAATGGACAAGCTACCAGACCAATGGCTGCTGACAGACCTATTGAATGCCGATGGTAGATACAGCTCTACGTCTTACCCCAAAGCAGAACTTTCAACATTTGTTTATATTTCCCACCAGCTCCACTCTTCCGAGCTTTCTTTGTTTCCGTGTAAGGCAGAGATGGTCCAAACAAAGCTGAGGAGCGAAAAGGCACTGACTCAATTTTTATTAGAGGTTAGTGCCACAACCCAGAAAAAAAAGCTTGTTACAGCATAAAATAAACAAAAAGAAAACTCAGAGCCGTTGAAGTTACAATGCAAAAAAAAAGTGAATATTATTGCATAATTGAAACAAAAAGTAAAACAAGGTGAGGTTCTCGACTGCAGTTACACAAGTGTAAACTTTTTTAGAAAAAAAAAAAAAAAACAAGATGGTGTATGGATACATCTAGGATTGTGTTTTACTCTTAGAAAGTCTACAAATTACAGTACATTTCCCATGGAGACACTGAGAATGAACTTGGTAGAAGTTATACTGCACACTGTTGAATTTTATTTCAGTGAGGAGCTTTATTTAACAATCCTGGAGCATCACTTCTTTGTTAAGATGTTTACATTTTGAAAACTTACTTTTATACTGTATGTAACTGAAGAGAGACTCAACCAGCTCGGTAAAACTACGCAACAATGAGTGCTTTCAATTTTTTTGGGGACAAGAGAAAAGTACACAATTTTTTTGTATAATTTTATTCAGTTAATAGGCATCTGCTTACTAAACTAGGACAATAATATATTTTAAAAATGTGTTTGGTTTATGGCAGTGACAGTTAATGAGAAGATTTTATATAAAAAAAGTATGAATATTTTTTTTCTATTTTTGGGTTAAAATAGGTTATTTTCAATTTTTTGACAACAGCCATTTTACATTGCTATTATCAGGAAACACAGTAGACTTCCGATTATCCGTGCAAAACATTTCACTTTATATACTGTAGTTGAAAAAAAGTTAACAAATTTTTGAGGAAAAAAAAAAGAGCTGAAAAATGTTTTGGTTATTTGTAAATACACGCAGTGTTTACTCGCATGATGTTCACCAACGATGTTTCCCCGCAACCGTATTTTAAAAGGCTTGAAGAAGATTAAAGTATTTTCCAGCAGGCGAAACAATTAGTTCCACGCGTGATTGAATTGAGATTTTTATCTTGGATAAATAAATTATCAATGATTTAATTTATTATAATTGTTTGAAGATTATTAGCCCATATCCCCTAATTTTTAATGTGAATAATCAAGAGTCTACTGTATTAAATTGCTGCCTTATTGCAGGAATGAATTTGAGCTTCTTTTCTTTCTAGTCGGATCTAAAAAGGGTAAAAGTGAATTATCTGCGATTTTGGATTATCCGAAGCACCTGTTCCCTCCCTTAGTGCGGATAATCGGGAGTTTTGTGTGTGTGAGTGTGTGTGTGCGTGTGTGTGTGTGTGTATATATATATATATATATATATATATATATATTAAAATTGAAATTATACTACAGTATAAGAATTTCAATATATAATTAAATCACTCGAGCATTTTAGTAGTAATATTTTGGTACTATGGTAGTAGTAAAGATAGAAAGTTTACGACTTTGTTTCTACCTATACAGTGAACATTCACTGGCAAATGGAGATTAAGAGGGCGTGGTACATAATTCAGCACTAAAAGCATTTATCTATGAATGTAAGTTTCTTGAAGCCAATTTGCGAAAACCAATCAATAGCAATCCCAGACAATAGTTTTAGCCAACGTTTTAAACAAAATAGTTTCCAGTGTTACGAACTTCTGAGGCACAATCTCTGATGCCGGAACTTCGCACATTTAACTGCGGCGCAAGAGATCACACGTAACGAATTAGTAATTCTGGATAAATATTTACTCATAAAGTTGGCAAATACAATTATCTAGGATTGTCATTAAGTATTTTATTCACATTGCATACCTGCCAACCCTGAATGTTAAAAAATCTTGAGATTTTTTATAGGAGTTATACTTATTACCGGCTAACAAAGAGGGGGGTCCGGGGGTCCTCCCCCGGGAAAATTTGGATTTCTAGGTGCAAAATGGTGCTATTTAAGTGGTTTTTACATCAATAATATTATATACAGACTGTATAAATATTTATTTTTTAAATATATTTTATGATTAAAATTGAGTTTATTATTACGGGTTAGGGGCATTAGCTAGAGTACATTTTACACATCCCAGAAAATGTAAATGC